>JAXCLP010000010.1:20693755-20708714 GCA_035584035.1 Lepidocolaptes lacrymiger
CCCTCCATCCTGCCTGGCTCCTGGAATAGAGCTGGGCCCTCCATCCTGCCTGGCTCCTGGAATAGAGCTGGGCCCTCCATCCTGCCTGGCTCCTGGAATAGAGCTGGGCCCTCCATCCTGCCTGGCTCCTGGAATAGAGCTGGGCCCTCCATCCTGCCTGGCTCCTGGAATAGAGCTGGGCCCTCAGTCCTGCCTGGCTCCTGGAATAGAGCTGGGCCCTCAGTCCTACCTGGCTCCTGGAACAGAGCTGGGCCCTCAGTCCTACCTGGCTCCTGGAATAGAGCTGAGCCCTCAGTCCTACCTGGCTCTTCCCCTTTTCAGGCTGGTGAACGAGGAGCGGACGCTGGAGGTGGAGATCGAGCCCGGCGTGAGGGATGGCATGGAGTATCCCTTCATTGGGGAAGGTATGTGTGTGCTCAGCTCTGGCCTGCTCCTGTGCCAGGATGGAAGTGCTGTGTCCTCTGCATGTGCCAAAATCCAGGAGCATCCCTTCCCTGGGGGTGGGGACTTGCACTAAACCAGCACTGGATCGACTGTTTCAGGTGACACTTGAGCAGGAGCATCTGCTCCAGATTTGAGTAAGTGAGGGAACGCCCTCTGCCTGAGGAGGTGAAGCCCTTCATTGAGTGAAGAGTGAAGCCCTTCAGTGCAGACAGGCCTTCCAGAGCAGCAGAGAGGTGTGACCTCCCTGAGGCAGCACCCCGGGAGTCCTAAGCTCTTTAAGATATATTTAAGCAGAGTTTTATTCACCTAAAGATTAACTAGTTGGGTTTTTTTCCATTAACATGTCTGTGTTTCATATTCTGCTGGTTCCTCTCCACCTTCCTAACTATCCCCTTGCCTTCTTTCCCCCTCACAGGTGAGCCCCACGTGGATGGGGAGCCAGGTGATTTGCGCTTCCGAATAAAAGTTCTTAAGTAAGTCCCTGGCCTAGTTAGGCTCTCCCTGGTGACCATAAAGGCAGCTTGCAAGCCATTTTCTGGCCAGTGTTGCCCACTGTAGCATGGAATTTGCCCTGCAGCATGTTGGTGTAGCCCTGGCACTCAGGGCTGTGCAGGGTGTTCAGCCCTGATGGTGCTGGAATAGGTGGATTCGTTAGAAGTGGAGTTATCAAAGCATCTTCATTTTTTTGGCTTGAACTCACCCTGTGTGATTCACATGAAATGCCTCCCTTTTCCACAAATACACTGTCTCCCTGTTGTAAGGAAATTCACTACTAAGAAAATTGTTGTGTGAGTCACAACTTCTTGTCACACCTCAGCACTCACTGCCCCAGAAATAGAACGGGCACCGAGCAGTGCTTATCTTGCACAGGAAAATGAGGCTAAATTTGATTCATTCCTCACTTCCCCTCCTCTTTGTGAATTCTTCCAACTTGCTAAGAGAAGGGAAGAATCTAAAGGACCTGTTTCCCCTCTGGGAAAGGAGAAAAGTTCAAAGTCTCTTATTTCCACAGGCACCCAGTGTTTGAAAGGAGAGGAGATGACTTGTACACAAACGTGACGATCTCGCTGGTCGAGGCACTTACAGGCTTTGAGATGGATATTGCCCACCTGGATGGGCACAAGGTGAGGTCCAAGGTGCTGTGGAAACCAAATCCACCTGCAGGTCTCCTGTGCTTGCTCAGGGTCTGCTTATGTCCAGTATTCCCTCTGCTAGAGCTTTCCAGACCAATCCCCAAGGAGCCAAAAGAAGCTCTCGAGTGGGTGGGTGTCACTTCCAGCCTGTCCCAGCAGTGGGTGGTGTTAGTTCTGGCACAGGGAAACTGCCTGGACTCATTGATAACACAAGTTTTGGCAAGGGATCAATATCAGCTGGATCATTCCAGTGGGTTGGAAAGGGCTTTGGAGTATTGGGGTACACACACACAGCATGGACTGCCCAGAAAAGTGGTGGAGTCCCTGGAGGTGTCCCATGAATGCTGCTGTGCCCTGGGCTGGGGGACAAAGTGGGGCTTAGTCACAGGGTGGACTTGATGACCTTGGAGGTCTTTTCCAACCTCCAATGATTCTGGGATTCCCATTCTGCAATGCTGAGAACGTTCTAAAATCCCTTTTTTTTGCCTCCAGGTTCACGTTGCTCGCGATAAAATCACGAAACCCGGCGCCAAGCTGTGGAAGAAGGGAGAAGGGCTTCCAAACTTTGACAACAACAACATCAAAGGCTCCCTGATCATCACCTTCGATGTGGAATTCCCCAAGGAGCAACTGACACCGGAGCAGCGGGAAGGTGAGTGTCCAGAGCCCCCCAAAGCTGATCAGGACCTGGCACAGCCGATCCAGGGGCTGGAGGGCTCAGGAGGGGCTCTCCTGTCCCTGTGGCCCTTGTACAACACACCACAGTTGGCTGGTGGCCTGTGCTGGCCTGCCATTTCCCTTGGAAGCAAGGAAAGTCTGGCTGCTGCAGCCATAGGGAGCCAGATGAGGTTGGGATGTGTTGCTGCTGCTGGAATGTAGCCCTTGGCAAGTTTGCAGGTGCTTTGTTTTGGAGCTGGCCATCTGTGTGGGCTTAGCCTCTGTCTGCCTTGCCTCTGCTGGGCTGGAATCACAGAAAGGTTTTCCAGGCCCTGCTCTTACTTTCTTGGAGACAGGACTTGTGGAAATCCCTCTGCTGTCGAGGGGAAGGGGAAGGAATATCATGCTGTGTCAGGAGAAAGGTTGTTCCTCCCCACCCCTCCTTCTGCCCCACTCCCTCTGGGAGGGATCTGCTGCTCAGCTTCAATGCTCCAATGGGAACTTGCTGAAGCATGTAGAAATCCTACAATTGACAGGATTCCCTATGCTCCTAGCTGGGAATTCTTTGCTCCAGCAGCCTCTGTGGTCAGTTCTGCTGCTCTGCATCAGAGCAGGAGTCCTCTGCCATGGGGCAAAGGTGTTCCTGGCATGTACCAGTGCAGCTCCTCAGGAAATCCCCATCCCCAGAACTTCTTCCAGGCCTTCTTCTGGAGGTGTTTTTGCAGTGGATTTCCTGAACTCCTGAGTTTACTGAGGGAAGCCAAGCCCTGAGTGGGCTCTTCCCAGCCCTGTGGTGTTTCCTTCTGCCTTGGCCACACTGTGCCAGCTGCCACGGGCAGCCCAGTTGGTGGCTGCAGCTCCAGATGTTCTGTGGCCCTTCCTGCAGCTGTTTGGGCTGGGAGGGCTGTGCCCCTGGGCTGTGCTTTGGTTCCTCCTGGTTTGGTTTTATCCACCTGTTTTCCCACCTGCCCCAAGTGTCGTGCAGGGCACAGTGGCCATGTGAAATCTCCTTCCAGGCTCTGCTGCCCTTCTAGAAGCTTCATCAGGGCAGCAGCACCTCTGAAACCCATGTGAGGTTGTTCCAGCTGTTGCTCTTGGCACTTTGGAAGATTTTGGGCGAGGAGCAGTGACAGAAGTCTCCATGCTTTTGACATTTGCTCCCACACCTTTACGGATATCCGGGAACAGAGAGTGATGGCACTGCCATGACTGTGCTCCTCAAGCAATTCCACTTTTCCCAGGGGAAAGTGACTGGGTAGGGAGTCAGATGCTTTCCTGAGTGCAGGATATCTCCAAACATCCAGTGACTGAAGGAGTTTTATGAGGGAATAGGTCAATTCCTGTTGTGTGGCTGTGGTTCAGTGTACACATTGAAAGGAAAACTGGGCTTCAGAGTTCAAAACATTCCTTTTTTCCTTATTGTTGGCTCTGGTCCTAATTTCTTATCTCCTGACCACATGTCCCGCTCTTGGGGCTGTCAGAAGATACTCTGGCTCCAAGAGCTTTGGAATAAGAGGAGTAATCCTTCCTTTCCTGCCAGTAGGAATCGAGCAGAGCCAACTCTCTGTTGTAACCTGTGACTTCTTGCCGATATCAACAAAATTTCAAAGTCAAAATTGACTTCAGGCTCCAATAAAAAATGCCTGAGGTGCAGTAGCAGCAAATGTCAGGATTCCTGGTTGGAATTCCTGATTGAACCTTGGGTATGTGTTGAAACACCCTGTGCACTGCTGAGGGTGGCAGGAAACAAGGTGCAGGAATGGTGCTTATCCTGCTTTTTTTGGTGTTCCTGGAGCACACCTTTCTCCAGCTACCTCCTTCCTTTCTAAGAACCACACATCCAGGAGCCACATCCTCTTTTCCACCAGCCAGGAAGTGACTTGGAGCCTCCTTTGGATGAGGAGGGGAAGTGAACTTGTCTTGCACTACCCTGTCCCTGATGATGGGCAGCTCCTGGACAGGGGTTCTCTTTGTCCTGCTGTTTCTGGAAAGAGTTCAGGAGTCTCTGCCCATCAGCTTGAATAGTTCTCACCTGGCAGGGAGCCCTCCTGATTCCAGTTACTGCTTCCAAGTTTTCCAGTATTTTAGCAGGGCTACTGGGACACTTGTACATCAGCTCACTGGTTTTAAAGGGTGGTAGAATGCATAGCCCAAAAGATTTAAAGATAGACAGGACAAGGTTTGCAAGGGAGACAAACTGTCTTTAAGCAGGATTTCCATGCCTGAAAGGTTGGAGTTTTCTTCTGTCCAAGCAAATTGGTTGGTTTAATTAGTGATGTCCACCCTGCCCTTGCCCTGTCCCACCTGAGCCCGTTCCCTCTGCTCCTGTCCCTGTTCCCTGGGAGCAGAGCCCGACCCCCCCCCAGCTCCCCCCTCCTGGCAGGTACTTGCAGAGCCAGAAGGTCCCCCCTGAGCCTCCTTTTCTCCAGGCTGAGCCCCCCAGCTCCCTCAGCCCCTCCTGCTGCTCCAGCCCCTTCCCCAGCTCCCTTCCCTTCCCTGCACATGTTCCAGCCCCTTTAGGGAAGGTTATCTGGCAGTGACTCTGGGTATGGGGAGTTTCCCCCTGGTTTGGGTCCTGGCAGCCCCTCCTCAGGCTCAGTGGGTTTGGATGCTGGTCTGAGCCATGCCCTGAAGGGCCCTGGGGCACTGAATGATCAGGCTGACTTAATCAGAGGGGACTCCCTCCTTAACCCTTGGAAAAACAGTGTGACACATCCATTCTTCCCACTCTGCTTCCTCTGCTCTGGGTGGACTTGGCCTTTAAGCAGCAGTGGAGACCTGCCAGTCCTTCCCTGTCCTGCCAGCCCCAGGAGATGAGCTTTTATGGATTGAAGGGCTGACTCACTCCTTTAGCCTGTTCTGGTAAGAATTTGATCCTGCCAGGTCCTGGGACTTGTCAGTTCCTTGAAATGTTGAATGAATGGGATTTCAGGAGTGAGGAAGGTGTATTTGGGGAGTCATCCCAACCTGTGTGCCCTGTGCAGTCACACTGTCCTTTCCCTTGCAGGTCTCAAACAGCTGTTGAAGCAAGGACCGGTGCAGAAGGTGTACAATGGATTGCAGGGATATTGATGTGTGGAAAAATTGGACTTCCCTGGAAATGCAAAGTCAGATTTTGTTTGTGGTCTTTTCTCCTGCCCACTGTAGAATGGAAAAGGGGGAGGGGGAGGGGGGCAACGGTTGAGGTTTAGCTGATTTTTAATTTGTAAATGATGGAAGTGCTCAGAGTGGGGGGGAAATACTTTTTCAGGACACAACTGGTGCTGCCTATCATGTTCCACGTCCTGGAACAACAGAGATTCCTTGAGCAGGAAAAAACCAGGTGGGGGAAGGAGTTTTAAATTCCATGCAGTTTGGAATTTCTGGTTTTTAAATATATTTTGATGTGACTTTTCTTGACCATCTCAACATATTTTCAGAGCTGCTCCTGCTTTTTACGTCCTTTGTGTCCATCTCTTCCAAAATACTGTTCTTTTGGGGTGGTATTTTTAATCCCAGCCCCTCCTCTCTGAGTCTGGAGCGTGGTCTTGGTTTTTGGGGCAGGAATACTGATGCTGTTGGGAGTGGATTGGGCTGTGTTAGGCCCCACAAATAGCTGGAAAAGGAGGGAAAAGAGTCTTTTAAGGCCTCCGTGGACTCTCTTTAACCACGAGGTAGTCCTGTTGTCCCGAAAGTCAACGCTTGGTTTGAAATGGGAAGTAGCTCCAGCTTATCAAAGGCTCCTGGGTCATGGTGGGATGTGGGAATGGCTCCTGGTGGCCCTGGTGATCCCTCCTGGACCCCCCCTGTACCCAGCAGTTGTCTGGAAAAGCTCCCCCCTCCTGCGCTCTGTCCTCCGTGAGGACGGGAGAGGCACCAAATAAAGTGTGTTGGAGTTGGAATGGCACAACCTCCCTGGTGATGTGTTTCCACAGCCCTTCCCTGGCTCAGCCAGGCCTGTGCTTCCCTCTTGAAGGCACCAAGAGAAATCCTGGAATCATTTTGGTTGGAAAAGCCCCCAGAAACCATCGAGTTCAACCCGTCCCCCAGCGCTGCCAAGGTCACCACTGACCCCATGTCCCCAAGTGCCACATCTTTTCAATCCCCCCAGGGCTGGTGACTCCACCACTGCCCTGGACAGCCTGTTCCAATGTCTGGCCACTTTTTAGGGAAGGAATTTTCCCTCATATCCAATCTAAACCTCCCCTGGAGCAACTTGAGGCCATTTCCTCTTCTCCGGCCCCTTGTTATGAAGAGAAGAGCCCAACTCCCACCTGGCTCCACCCTCCTTCCAGTTCCCTCAGGTCTCTTGAGGCTGCTGCCTTCCTCCTGTTCCCATTTTTGGGAAGGGGATGGGATCTGGTTTCCCTGCAGGGAACCCTGCTTTGCTGGGAAGCAGCAGGTGGAGACTCCAGGTTGTTCTCTTTTGGCTTTCTGGTTTGTTTTCCTTCGCTGGGAGCTGGAAGCAGCGTGGTGAGGTGGGGACAGCCCAGGCCCAGCCCCTGTGTCCCTGCTGCCCTTGCTGCAGCCCCATCCCATGTCCCACCCAGCCCTGGGCTCCAGCAGGAGCTGACGCAGGGGAAGCAGCAGCACCGGGAAGTTTTCCTGTTGGATCCTTTGCCCATTTGCCTTGGCAGAGCACGGCAGGGCTCGGGGAGCAGCTGAGAGAAACCAGGGATGCCAAACCCTGGGTCTTAGTGCCAGTCTTCCTCAAAATCCCAAAGGGTAAGCTGTTAATCCCAGCTGAGGCTGCTCCTTCTGCCCACTGAAGGCAGTTCTGGTTCTGGTCCTGCTCCCCCTTAGTTCAAATTTCTAGGAAATCTTGGATTCCAAAGAAATTCCTTCCCGTGTGCCTGTGCATGGGGCTGATTCCCATTATTCCAGCCCCTTGCAACCCTGCTGCCAGTGCTCACCTGTAGCAACAAACCCAAAAAGCTGGGATTTCACCCCAAAGTGCCAGACTCCCCCAGGAGAAGGTGTAACCTTCCCTACCTGCACCCCCTGCAGCAGCCAGCGGGTTTGCTTTGGGCCTGGCTCCTGGTTCCCAGTGCTCTTTTCCTTTCCCTGCTAATCCCTTTCCTTCCTGTGGTTTGTTTTTGTGGCATTGTGGGGCTGGACTCCTCGGGGAACACAACAATGGCTGCAGGGCCCTGAATTGTGCAGCAGCCAGGAGGAAAACAGGAAAAAAGCCCCAAATTCCAAGCAGGCAGCCCTGCTTCCTACCATCCTTTCCCTCCTGCTGGGTGGTGTGTGTGGAGCTGCCTTTCCCACCTCCAGACAAAGCTTCCAGGGCTTCCATGCTTCTTCCCAGCAGCAAGAGCAGTGCTTACTCAAACAGTTCCACTGCTTTCTGGATCCTTTATCCATATAAATGCTTCCCAGGGGGTTTAGGGGTTCCCATCTTGGTTGGGGACCAAACAAGGATCCAGACAGGGTGAATCTCCGAGCTGGGAATTCTGTAATGCACAGCCTGAATTTCCAGCCCCTCCTAAGCAATGCTGTTGCCAAATTGGATCAAATAAACTCTTAATTTCCTGGTCCTCTTTGACCCTAAATCCCTGTAAAGGTGAGGATTGTGAGGGTTCAGATACAGGCATGTTTTTCAGTTCTTCTAGGAAAACACTTGTTCTTGGAACACATTCTGTGCTGCTTTGGCTGAAATGGGATCCTGGTTTATTCCTGAAGGGAATGATTTTCATCACCTCCAGGGCCACATCACAGGCTGGACTTTAGATGTCATCACCTCCATCAGCGCTGGGTTCCCACCCTTTGGATGGATCCCTCCCATCCCAGGGCAGGAGAAGGAGCAGATGGGATGAGGATTCCACAGCAGGTTGGTGATGGGGGTGGAAACAGGGCCCAGATCCACTTCTCCATCATTCCCTGCAGCCTCCTCTCCCTCCAGGGCCTGGCTGGCTGCACCTACAGCCACTTCCCCCTTCCCAAACCAGGTGCTGAGGTTTTGGGGCTGCTCCAAGGAGCTTCAGCCCTCAGGATGGGGATTCTGAGGGCTGGGGGTTTGCTCCCATTGGCTTCCTGAGTCCAGGAAGGGGGTGAAAGTGTCCCCAAACAGCCATTTCCCTAAGGGAATTTCTCTGAAAGTACAGCTCAGGCAGGCTTGGGTTCTTCCAAAGAAGAAAAAATCTGGTTATTTTTGAATCCTTACCTCTATCTGAACCTTTCTACTCCAGAGCCAGGCAGGGAAGGAGGGAGAGGGGCTGGTGCCAGGAGAACATTGCTCTGAGGACACGTGGGGTTGGAATGGGAGCCTCTGGCTGGGGAGGGAAGGTGAGGCAATGAATCCTCACTGGAATCCTCAGTGTGATTCCCAGCTAGCAGTCCCCATCCCAGCTGCCCTGCTGGGGACCAGACAGCCCCTGGGGACAGGGCAGAGGTGTGGTGGGATAGGATGGGATGGGATGGGTGGTATCCCACTACCTTCCTCCCAGCTGCCACCCACAATCCCTGCTCCTGGCCAGCAGGCAGCTTTCCCCTGGTTCCTCCAGCTGACCTGGGAGCTGAGCAGGAAGGGAAGAGGGCAGAGATGGGCACCCATCTGCCCTGCCAGGAGGGACTGGCCAGCACAGCCCTTTCCTCTGCTGGGAGGTATTTCCAGGGAACTGCTCTCTTCCATGGGGGAGCAGGAGGCTGCCAGAAAGCAGATCCCAAACGGCAGCCCCCCAAAAAAGTGGATTTCCTCAGCCCACTGCAGCCCCCTGATTTAACAAGGGTGTCCTAAATCCAGAAATTCCAACATCTGGGCCCTCAACACTGTGACCTACAGGAATTTGGAAGGATGTGGTTTGTTTAGTCCAGAAAAGCCACAATGACACCAGTGCAGGCTCCCAGTGCGTAAGAGGTGTTTACAGGGCTAATCCCTTCCTCCTTCCAGATGGATCCCATCAGCTCCCTCTCTTCCCCCTCCCCACCCCAGCAGGCACAGGAGCCATCCCTGTGGGTTTGGGCAGCTCCTGGAGCCATCCAGCCCTTTGTCCCTGGGGCATGGAGGCTCCTGAAGGACATGGGTGGAGATGCCAACCTTGCAGAGGGAGCTGATGTCCAACAGGGAACAGAGGGGTTGGGGGGACCTTCCCACTCCATCCAAGTCTCCCGTGGGATGGGGGCAAAGGGAAAAAAAGCTGCTTCCTGGCACATGGGCATGGTCTCATTGGAGCAGGGATCAAGGGTCAAGGCTTCAGCATCTTATCAGCCCTTCTCCACGGCAGCAATAGCAGAGTGATGGAAACCATGCGTGGAAACCAGTGATCCCTGTGGAAAACCAGGATGCTTCACCCCGGGGGCTGGTTAAAGCTGCCAGAGGTTTGTGTGCACAACAAAGCAGGACCCAAAAACCCCCAGGGAGCAGATGGAAAGACAGCCCTTGGCTGGCGGGATCCTCTGTAATCTGGGGTGGAAGAACAGCCAAATTTGGGAAAGGATGTGGCTGCCAGGGAGCTGCTCCGTGTCGGAATCGTGACGGAATGGGAGCCCAGCTCCCTGTTCTGGGATGACTGGGCCACACGTCCCCAGCCTGCCACAACCTTGGTGGCCCTGCCACGAGGCCACTGGGGGTTTTGGGGTGAGGAAGAGAAATGTTGGGGTTATGAATTGAGGGGGTTTGGGATGAGGAACAGGAACGGTGGAGCTACGATGCGCTGTCACCAAAACCCCTCTCTGTCCATGTTGGACACTGGTGCTGGTCACCACCAGGGATGGCGTGGAAGGTTTGGGTTGGATCCAGATGATGCTCTTTCCTGGCATCCTGCAGTTTTGGGGTTCCCCCCATCCAGGGGCTGCCCTTTCCCCTTGTGGGAACTCAAGACCAGCTCCGTTCTGGAGTGCTCTCCTGCTGTGACCGACACGCACGGGGGGCCTGGGAGCAGGGAAAGGGCTTTTCCAGAGCTGCTCCAAGTGGAGGCTTCCTGGTGTGGCCAAAAGATGACGCATTTCAGAAGCAAAAAGCAAAACAAGACCTGCTGTTCCAGACCCCCCAGGTTTCTCCAGCCTGGCTCTGTCCCTGATGGCTCCGTCACAGCCGTGGGGATCCCATAGGATCCATCCCAGCCAGAGCAAGGAGCTGCAGCCCAGGGAAGGGGCACTGGGAATGAGAATCCCTCCGGGTCTTGGGGACCACGTGCAGGCAGCAGAGATGCTCCAAACCCCAAATGCAGCCGTTTCTTCTGGCTGGAAGGGATTTTATCCCTTTGTGTGGCCTTGGGGTGCCTGTGGCAGGGACAGGCAGTGCTGGTGCCCTGGCACAGCTCCCACCAAGGGTGAGCTCCAAGGGCTGAGTGATGATGCTCATGTACCTCAGCCCTGTTGTTTTGGATTCTCCGACCTCTCGGAGCCTCCAAAGGGTGGGGAACACCCCAGCCCCTGCCCCAGGAGCCTGGGGGTGGCCAAGGGCCAGGGTGATGAGATGTGGGCTTTGGAGACCTCCTCCTCCTCCATCCCTGCTTGAGGACAACCCCTAAGGTCATCTCCCCATCCCTTCTGTCCCACATCTCATTTCCTTTCTTCCCCCATCCCACCCTTTCGTGCTCACAGGGTGTTCAGAAAGGAAAGAGCTGGAAGTTAAGCCAGGAAAGCTCCTCTCTTGTGCTGTCCCCTCTGTCAGTGTCCCCAGCCAGCCCCTCTTGCCCTTGGAGAGGTGGAGATGAGCTGGAGAGCTCAAAATCATCCTTTGGGTGAAAGGGAAACGTGGCCAAGAATTTATTATCCCTATAACCAAAGTTTAAACAGTCAAAGGGGAGTTTATAGCTGGGATTTGGATGGTGGGAAAGGAAAACTGTCCCCTCACAGCTGTGTGTGCTTGGCCTTGGCGTCTCACACTGAGAGAGGGAATGAAAAACATTGGGGAAATGACTTAATTGAGTCAAACCAAGGCAGGGGGAAGGTTGAAACCAGCTCAGGAGGTGCAAACCCCTCCAGCAAAGACCAACAGCCTCTTTCCAGAGGCCTGGAAAATTCAGGGCACAGCCCAGGGTGATGGATCCCTGATGGATCCACAGCCCCCTGTGGGTGCTACTGGGGGGAATGGGAGCAGCCAAAGGTGCTGTGGGAGCTGATGGGTGCTTTTATTACACAAGGTGTGACATCCTCCCTCCATCCCCACGGCAACAGGGACAGGTGAGGGTTTCATGCCATCCTTTTAACCATTCCTTGGCTGTTTCTCCTGCTGTTGTCCCCACCACCATCCTCTTCCCTGTTTTTCCATCCATGCCAAGCATGTTTCCCTGTGGAGTCTCAGTACATTGTGCCAGCCCAGCGTGGGGACCGTCCCCAGGGCAGGGACAGCTGGAGGGGTCAGTCCAGCTGGGACTGGGCAGGGAAGCCACCGGTGTCCTTTGGGAGCAAAGTCTGTGGCACTGGGGACGTGAATCCCTTGTGGGGCACCAGCTTGGTCGATGGATTCACAGGGTGATGATGGGTCCATTCCCTGCCTCCCCAGGGTGGTGATGGATCCATGAGGAGGTGCTGGATTCATGGGAAGATCATGGATCCATCCCCCGCCTCCATGGTGAGGTGATGGTTCTGTCCCCTTCCTCCACAGGATGGTAATGGATCCATGGGGAGGTGATGGGTCTGTCCCCTTCCTCCACAGGGTGGTGATGGATCCATGGGGAGGTGATGGGTCTGTCCCCTTCCTCCACAGGATGGTAATGGATCCATGGGGAGGTGATGGGTCTGTCCCCTTCCTCCACAGGGTGGTGATGGATCCATGGGGAGGTGATGGGTCCATCCCCTGCCTCCACAGGGTGGTGATGGATCCACGGGGAGATCGTGGGTCCATCCCCTGTGTCCATGGGGTGGTGATGGATCCACGGGGAGATCGTGGGTCCATCCCCTGTGTCCATGGGGTGACACAGGACAGCTGCTGCCTCCATTAGCAGGTCCCTCCAGTGCACAAGAAGATCCCCATGGCCATGCCCAGCAAGGAGAGGGTCCCCAGGATCAGGCCCAGGACCAGTGGAGTGCGTGACCGGCTGCTGAGTTTCCCTGCAAGAGCCGAGAAGGACCGAGGTGACAACCGGGGTCACCCCACCATGTCCCCATCCCCGTGCCCAGCCCCACCACGGACCTGCCCCGGTGCTCTGAGCCTGCAGGATGCTGACACAGGTGGTGTTGAGGAAGTACTGGAGGTCCTGGGTGGTTATGGGGTATTTCATCAGCTCCTTCACAGCAAAGGTGGCCACTTGGTGCTGGCCGGGCCAGCGCCGCTCCCAGGTGGCGTTGGGGACATGGAAGCTCAGGAAGGCCGTCCCGTTGAGGGTCACCTCGTAGAAGCTGTGGGACGTGCCGTTGGGGAAGAGGCGGCAGCCGAGGTGGCAGCACAGCCTCTGGGTGTCTGTGGGGACAGAGGGAGGGACGGGGTCACCGGGTCCCACCCTCAGCACGCCCTGGCAGCAGCAGAACGTGTGCTGAGCTCACCCGGCCTCAGCCCTCACCACCCCACCCACCCACCCACCCACAGCTTGGCTCCCCCTCGGTGACTTTTCCAGTGGCCGGGATTATTTTCCTTCCCTTATCTCCCAACAGCACAGCTCCGGTTTGACAGAGCTGGGAGGGTTTGGGGCATGGGGTGAGCTGCTCATCGCTCTCACTGGGGACACCAGGAGGTGGGGGGGTCACAGCAGAGACCCCGCAGTGACATGAGGGTGCTCAAGAGGCAGAAATGGAGGGGGGGAAGAAAAGGAAGGAAGCACAGCCTGGGCAGGGGCAGCAGAGGAAACTGGGCTTGCAGAGAGCATGAACCTGTCACCAGCAGCATCCCCCAGCTCCCACAGAGCTGTGGGGAGCGGGCAGAAAGCAAGCAGGATGCAGGCAGGGTGCAGGTGGGATACACATGGGATGCAGGCAGGGTACAGGTGGGATACAGGCAGGGTGCAGGTGGGATACAGGTGGGATGCAGGCAGGGTGCAGGTAGGATACAGGTGGGATGCAGGCAGGGACCAGGCAGAAAGAGGGCAGAATGCAGGCAGGGTGAAGGTGGGATGCAGGCAGGATACAGGCAGGGTACAAGTGGGATACACATGGGATGCAGGCAGGGTGCAGGTGGGATACAGGCAGGGTGCCCACACCTCGCCATCCCCCCAAGCTGCAGTCCCAGCCCTTTTCCCGAGGAGCAGCAGCAGGTGGAGCATCACCCCATTCCCAGCCCTGGATAAGGAATTCCCAGCTCCACAGAAGGGCTCCCTTTGCCCACAGAGAGGTTTTGCACACAGCCATGTCCCCATCCCTTTGCCCAGCTGTCCCTGCAGAGCCATCCCCATCCCCTGGCAGCGCAGGAGGGGCTCCCCTACCCCGGGGGGACCCCTCCCTGTGCCCCCCGGCTACCACTCACAGTCCATGGGTCTCTCCTTGTTGAAGAGCTTCACCAGGTTGCTGAAGTAGGTGAGGTAGGTGCTCACGTCCTTCTGCCGCTGTGCCCAGGCGTCGGGAGGCTCCAGTGGCAGCACCTGGGTGACATTGAGCCCCTCCAGGACGTGGCTGAGCCGCCCGTCCAGGCTGGCGTTCCCCCAGAAGATGGAACTGCCCTTGAAGACGCGGGTCTGCTGCACCATGGTGAAGGTGAGCGGGGCTGCGGGAGACGTGGGACATCACGCCGTGTCCAGCCCTGCCATCCCCCGTGTCCCTCCCGACGCCATCCCCGTGTCCAGCCCTGCCATCCTCCATGTCCCCCGACGCCATCCCCCGTGTCCAGCCCTGTCATCCCCGTGTCCCTCGACGCCACCCCCGTGTCCAGCCCTGCCATCCCCGTATCCAGCCCTGCCATCCCGTGTCCCCCAACGCCATTCCCCGTGTCCAGCCCTGCCATCCCCGTGTCCAGCCCTGTCATCCCTGTGTCCCCCGACGCCACCGCCGTGTCCCTGCCTTACCCGCCTGCTCCGCCCCGCAGCCCAGGGCCCCGCAGAGCAGCAGCAGCAGCCGCAGCATCGCGGGCACGGGGACAGGGATGGGGACGGCGCGGTGGCCCCGGCGCTGGCCCGGCCGGGAGGTCGGCGTGGGGACAGCGGTGGGCACGGAATGGTGGCCCCGGGCTGGCCCATGGGATGTTAAGCCGGGCGGGGAGGTGGGGCCGTGGGAGGAGGAGTGCGGGACTCCAGCCAGGTCGCTCCCATTTCCTCAGCCGAGCCACCCGCACCCCTTCCCTGCCGGACGTGCCGCGCCTGGGGGTGCGGGCTGAGGCTCCCGCATCACCTCGGCACAGACGGAACTGGGCGAGCAGCCAGAGCCTGCCCCAGTTTCCCCATCCCTGGGCTGGGCAGGGCCCGTCCCGCTGCCCTGGGAGACCTCTGGGGACACGGTGATGGGGACACGGGGATGGGGAGCGTTCCCAGGGAACGGGGGAGGCATGGAGGGAGCACCAGGTTTGCAGTGAGCACCCAGCAACGGGACACCCTCCCTGGACGGAGGTGACACTCAGGGTAGCCAAGCCGAGGGGTGGGAAGAGAAATCTCTCACCTAAAACAATGATTGGATTCAAATTCTCAAAAATTTTAAAATAGGATATTTAGAGTAAAAGCTCCAGCTCACTTTCAGAGCAGGGCAGAGCCTGGGGCAGCACGGAACAGCATCACATAGCCTGCTGTGGCATGGCATGGAATGGAATGATGGAATCCTGGATTGCTTTGGGTTGGAAGGGACCTTAAAGCCCATCTCCAGCCGTGCCATGGGCAGGGACACCTTCCACCAGCCCAGGGTGCTCCAAGCCCTGTCCAACCTGGCCTTGGACACTTCCAGGG
>JAXCLP010000010.1:20717700-20738033 GCA_035584035.1 Lepidocolaptes lacrymiger
TGCACACGCTCCAGCCCCTCCATGTCCCTCCTGACTGAGGGTCCCAGCACTGGGCACGGCACTCCAGAGGCCTCAGCCGTGCCCAGCACAGGGACTGGCACTGCCCTGGGGCTGTGACACACCATGGCTGGGACAGCCCAGGGGCCAGCGGGGCCTCCTGCACACCTGGACACACCTGGGCACACCTGGACACACCTGGGCTCATGTCCAGCCGCTGTCATCAGCACCCCCAGGGCCTTTCCCAGCTTTCCAGCCACTCTTTCCCAAGCCTGGAACATTCCATGGAGTTGTTGTAACTGAAGGGCAGGACTTGGCACTTGGCCCCGTTGTCCCTCACACCACTGGTCTCCACTCATGGATCCATGGGCTGAGCTGAGCAGGTGGGATGTCTCCCTTGGTGTCCAGACCCCAAACCCTGTGCCATGCTGAGGCTTGAAAAGTGGGTATTTTGGTTAAACCGGGTTCATCCCTGCGTAGCCCTGGCCCTTCGGGGGTGACAGTGCGTGTGACACAGGACACCTGGGAGGGAGGACAGGTGTTCGTGCCTCTCCTCGCCCCACGGGTTTTAGAGAGAAATAAATCCGAGGGAAACCGCCACTTCTGCGATGCTCTGCTGCCCTCGGGTGGGCGCGTTGAAAACACCCCGCCTGTGCCATAAAACCTCCCAAAAACCCTTTGCAATCACATTTTTAAAGGGTTTCCGCAGCCTGCGAAGGGACGTGGCAGAGGCCTCACCTGCGGACGGAGGGAGCGGGGCTCACCTGGGGGCGGGGCTTGGATGGGGGCGTGGCCTGTACCTGCGGATGGAGGGGGCGGGGCCTCACCTGGGGCCTCACCTGGGGGCGGGGCTTCGCGGCAAGGTGAGCGGTGGGGGCGTGGCCTTGATAGGGCGTGGCCTCTCTGTGGCAGGGGGCGTGGCTTTTTTGGCGGGAGACGATGGGCCGTGGTTTCATAAGAGGGGGCGTGGCCTCCCCGTCGCGGGCGGGGCGGAGTCAATCTAGGGGCGTGGTCAGAGCCCGGAGGGCGTGGCTTTCCCAAGGGGGCAGTTTGAGGCGTGGACAAGGCCAGGGGGCGTGGTCAAAGGATGGGGGCGTGGCCGTCCTGCCAAGGGCGTCGTTTGAGGCGTGGCCAATGCACAGGGGGCGTGGCCTTACCTATATTAGTGTGGCTTGGGGGCGTGCCCACGTCAGAGGGCGTAGCTTGCGGGGGGGCGTGGCCCCGCCTGGCGCGCGTTCCCGCGTGCGCGTCACTTCCCGCGCGGAGGGCGCTGTGGCCGGGGTTGGTCCGCTCCGGTGCGGTGGGTCCTGTGCGGTCCTTTCGGGGCGGCGGCGGCAGCGGGAGCGGCGGGACGGGACGATGAGCGACAGCGGGGAGCAGAACTACGGCGAGCGGGTAATACACGGAGCCCGAGCGCGCTGCGCGGCCGGGCACCCCTCCGTCCCCCGTTTCTCCCTCCCTCCGCCCGCGGGGCCATCCCCGGGGCGCTCCCCGCGGCGCCCGTGGCGGGTGGCGGAGCCGCCGAGGGCGGGAGGGCGGTGGCGGGGCCGCTCCCGCGTGAGGCGAGGGCGCCATCTTGGGCCTGGCCCGCGCGCCCGGCAGGGACAAAATGGCGGCCCCGGCCCTGAGGGGCCCTGAGGGGCTTCTCGTCCCGCCCCGGACCCCTCGACTGTTCTAGGGACGCTTCCCAAATTATATACCCTTTGCTGCCCTTCTCGCCCGCAACGACAGCTCCTGCCCGGCGTCCAGGCGGCTCGGGCTGTTTAAACCCAGTCCTCGCTTTGTGGAACCCGCAGTAGATATTCTTTCAGACCTCATAGTCAGTCCAAAATCTCGCTGTCCGGATGGCTTTTCTACTAATAACCAAGGGCCTCACGTCTGTGGTGCACATCTGCAGTGTTATTAGCCTGTGATAGTTGCTTTTCATTTAGCGGGGCAGCCTCGTTTCCCTTTGGGGGATTTAATTGGGGTCCGTGCTGTGTTTTGGGGTTTTATTTTTTTAGCGTAAATCTAACTTATTAACGTGCCGCAGGAGGTGGTAAGTAGTTGAACTTAAATTGGGAGAGGGCAAAAAATCTTAAAGAATATAGTAATTCTGTACAGTGTCTTCCTTAGAATATGGCTTTTTCTTATTAATTCATTATAATAAGTGTAGTGTAGGAGTGTTTCTAGTTTAAGGGCAGGTGTGGTTAGAAAAATTTGATCTCCAGGAAGTTAAACAATGGGAATGAATGGCTAAAGGCAGGGATTAAGGAATAGCTTTGTGCCACCCCAGTGTTCTCTTCCACCGTTGTGTTTTCAGTCAGAATGAGTGAAAATCTTACAACTTTTATAGCCAAACCTTTGTGTAGCATCATCCTGTGGGATATCAGGGCAGGAATTGCTGTCACGCTGCTTTTCTGTATTTTTATTTAAAAAAAAATATTAAACCTTGTGCAGGCAGTTTTTGCCAGTGATAAAAATCAGGTTGGTCTGAACTTTTGTGACTTCTAAATAGGTAAGTTTTATGCAATGGATGTGTTTATAGAGCTAAAACTAAAGAGTTCCAGACTGGAGCAGGGACTGGCTTTTCTAACAGGATTTTTTTGCTTATTTAAGGGTTATATTTTACTGAGTCAGTGGCTTTTTTGGTATTACAAGGTGAAGTCTCTGCAGAGTAGGGTCGGTGTTTTGTTTTCACTGAAGTTTGTCTCATGGAATTCAGGCCTGGAGGGGTTGGGAAGAGTCTAATTAAAGGGAAAAATGGAGTCTCATCCTGTGAATTAGTTAATCCTGTTAGTGATGGGCTGATAGTGATCACAAACTGTTCAATATGAGTTGGGGGGATTTGTGTGTTATGTTTTTTTTTATCAGGGTGAGTTGCATGGTATAAATACTCAATTTACAGATTATTTACAAGGTATTTAACACACACATTTTCAAAAATGGTAATTTAAATACTAAATTGTGGAAGGAGGAAGTCCGAGGAAGCAGCTTGAGAAAGTTAGAGACAGCTGGACCCTGATCTTCAAAACACATAGTTTTTTTGTGGAGTTTGGAAACCTGTGGAAAGGGATGGTTCTGCTTTTCCCTCTGAGCTCCCTGCAGCAGAGATCTGAGCTGGTGATCCTGTCCCTCAGGGGGAGGAGAGGCAAAAGCTGTTGGGTTTTTTGGTTGGATCAGTTGCTAAATTCCATAGTGGAGAGGTCAAGGAATGTGAAGTCAGCAAGGAGAGACCTTGAATAGATGGGCTGCAGATCTGATAATGTGTCATGTGAGACTGCACCTTCCTTTAGGAAAACAAGTGGAAATACATCAGTTTATAGGCATTTGTGATTATAAAAGCCCTAATCCTTCTCTGTATTTTATACTGTTGATTGAAATCTGTAACTTGTGCTCCTGTGAGGAGAAACTGGATGTCAAAACTGCAAAGAACTCGTGGCCATGACATACCTTCCAGCTGCTTCTGTCCATGGAAACCTTTCCTACCTACTGTCCCCCAAATAATCCTGTTGTGTGACATTCCCTGCTCCTAGAGGACTGTAACATTCTTTATGAATGTGCTTAGAGCTGCTCAAAACACCATCCTTGCAGTATGACACTTTGTTTTTAACATGCTCAAAGTCTGGAAAGAATCGTTTGGAAACCACAAGCCTGGACTCTTCAGGGTTTCCACCTGAATTCCAGCAATGCCTGATGAAGGGGAAGAGTTCTTGGTAAAGATCAATTTGGCAATTTTTAAAAATCTTGATATTCACAGGGTGAAAGAGCAAAATGTAGGAAAAGAAAATACAAAGGACAACCAAACCAAATAGGAGAAACTCTAGTTTTAGTGAGCTGTGGGAGTGACTTTTATGAACCCTCAGGGGTAATGGGGTGTAAACCAAGTTTGGAATGCTGCAGACTCCTGGTTCATGGAATTTTGGGTAGGGAGGATTTCCTGGGATTTGGGGTGGGAAGGGTGACAGTTTGGGAAATTTTGGGGGGTTTTGCCAGTCCTGGAGCAGGTGAGGTGCAATGAATTCCTTTGAGGCTGGAATAAAGGAGTGTCAGTCCTGTAAGGTGTGGTGGATTGAGGAATGACCTGGAAACAAAATGTGGATGTTTTAAAACTGGGAAATGTTGTGAAGTCTAAAGGAGTTAAATAAAAATAAGCCAACAGTTCAGTTTTCTGATTTCGTAGATAGTCATCTTAAGGATTTTTCCTCCCAAGTTCCTGCTTGGCTCCTCTGTCCAGAATCCACATCAACTTTTAACATAACACAGCAAAGATTGCCTGAAAAACCTACCCAATGGATGAAGACTCACCAGTTCTCTCCTAATTTCTTCGAAGCTTTTGACTTCCAAAAGCTCTGAAAAGGGGTTGGGGTGTGTTTGTGGGCGAGGTGCTCCCTGCTGCTTCCCTCCCTCCCTGCATTTTCCCTGTCCTTTCCAGCCTCACACCACCTCTATTTGGACATGGCTCCTTCTGTCTTGCCCACATTATCTTTGGTGATTTCAAGTGTGTTTTTCCCTCACATGAAGAACTGCTTGGTTTGGGGTTTTAGTTCCTCTTCAGTCTTGCTTTGTCTAAAATTACAGCTTCTCGTGGCTAAATTAATACATTAACTCCAAACTCGTCTCTGTGGAGTTTCCTTTTGAAGGTAGTAATGGATTTAGGTTAAATTTGTTAATTGTAACTGTAATTACTTCTCAGTATTGGCCCTGCCCTTTGCAGGTTGGTATATGTGGCAGCTGTAGTTTGGAACCAAACCTTAAACATTTGGGAAAAGAATATAATCTTGACAACTTGAGTTATTTCTGTTGCTCCTGCTATTAATTGAAAAATCTGCTTTCTCGTGTAAGTCATTCCCCCCCACCCCTCGTGTTGGTAGGGAATTGTAAAGAGCTGATATTTGGTATAAGTTGTATGGAAGTGGTTTAAGCATGATTCATTTGGAGTTAACAAATGAATTTCTGAATGTTCAGTCCAGGGTTCCCATTAAGTGTTCAGCTTTCAGGGTCATTGCACAGCTAAAACAAGGGATTTTTGAGAAAAATCTGGTATTCTGGTTTCACTAGTGATTGTTCTTCATCAGAGTTTACCCTAAATGTAGAACTATTTTTAGGAAGAAGTAGAATTTTTGCTGGATTTTAAATTTTCTCGAATACCTTCTAGCATGTTTAAGTGTTGAAGGCACGTGACTGAAGCTAAGCATTACACTGCTTGAAAGATAAAAATATTTAAGTTGAAACTGCTAATTAGGTTATATCACTGCGAAAGAAGATTAGCAGTGAAGAACAGAGCAGGTTGGGGTGTTATTCCAGAGCACTGTTGGAGTGTGGGGCAGTTTTGGTCGGTGGAGAATGCTGATTTCCATGGAGGCAGGAGGCCTGTGTGTGTAACCCCACTTTTGTGCAGGCAGCTGGGGGTGGGTGTGCTCAGAAACCTTCCCTCCAGGGCTGCTGAACTGCAGAATGGCCCAAAATTAAGATATTTGTAGGTCACTGAAGGCCCAAGCACGCTGTGCTTTCTGCATTCATCAGCACATCAGTCGGTGGCCACAGCAGGACCTTCCTGGAGTCACTTCTTGTTGATTTTGTCTCAGTGTGTGGCTGATAGTGCAAATTACTTGGAGTTTCCTGATGCTATAATTCTTTAGTAGGTACTCAGCTGATCCAACTGCACTTGCTGTTAAATCCAGGCATAAATAGCAAATTCAGTTGCTTAGTGCTAAGTTAAACTGAGTTGACTGAACCTCATGTTGATAAAATAGTAAGGCTTTGGTAGATTCACTCCTTAAACTGCATTTATAGTAAAAGTGCACAGCACATTTTTTTTCTAGTTTCAGTTTTGGCACTAGATTTTATCCTGGAGTTCTTAAATATTCTTCATCCTGTTCTTTTTCTATTAAGGTTAATGTTGAAGAAGGAAAATGCGGAAGTCGCCATTTGACAAGTTTTATAAATGAGAATTATTTGAAGCTCAGGAATAAGTGAAGCTGAAATTTGAAAAAAAAGAAAGTGAATGCATGCTAATTATCAGACCAGAAGTCCCACTTGTAGAATATTGAGCAATTTGTGTGAAGTGGGGAAGATGAAAGAAGTCAGAATTTGAAACGGAAGAATGAAGAAAAGGAATAAAAATGAAGTTAAGATAAGAAGTAATCTGGAATCTGAAAGCACTACGCTAAGTAATTACTAGTCTGTTTATGTGTCCCTGTATATTTTGCTAAACATGCATGCATTATCTGTTTAATAGCAAAAGTACATGCAGGGTAAAGAAGTGTCTACCAGGGAAAGAACAACCTCCTTAACCAATCTAGGCAGTGCTAATGCCGACTGCCCGGACACATAGCTCTGAATATTTACCATTGATTTCACTGGAGCTTGTTTGCAGCCCGGAGGTAAAGGAGGAATTGTGTCCAAATTAGGCTTTCAATATCTGCGTGCAGGAATCCCGTTCTGCTTCCAGAAGCGGAAGTGCTCATGGGTCTGGCAAGTCGGGGAGACACACCCCTGCAAGATCTCGCTCTAAGGAGGATTCCAGGCGCTCCAGGTCAAAATCTAGATCCAGGTCTGAATCCAGGTGAGTTGGCTTCTTTTACCTCTCCCTCCTCCTCATAAATCACGTGGGTATGGCAGAGCTGGCAGCGTCCAACTTGGCCAGTTCTGTTCCCAGAGTGAAGGGGTGCCCTGTGGACATGGAATGCAGGGGGGCATCAGTGGGATCTTGGCAGCTTTTTCCAAGAGTCAGCTAGGTAGGAGGTAGGCACCTATATAGGTTTGTATCCCTGCTGACCACACTTTGGAAGTGTCTGCCTTCTAACTCTTGGAATGTTGACTTGTTCCTGAGCAGGGAATAGTAGGAACTCTGGATCTCAGTTTTTCTGTGCATTGACAGGTTGACCAGTTCAATTCATAATTCAGAATTATGTTTTCTCACTGGGAGCACTGGTGGTCTGGAGTAGTCAATGAAAAAAAGCTGGAGAGATAAATGTGAATTTCACTGTCTGACCTTTTAAATGCATTAATTTAACTTGAAAATTAACAGGCTAGGAAGCTCTAAATAGGCAGCTCTCCAAGCTCCCCAGAGGAGTTCTGGAGAAAGTAACCTGCTGATTGTATTTGTTACGTGGCAGCACAAACATACACCACCCTGAATGTGGCTTCTGCATTGTATTCTCTCTCCTTACCCTCACCTACCAAACAAGCTGGGTGAAGGTCAGAGTTGCTCTTAAAAGAGTAGATAGTTGAATGCTGACTGCAGAAATCAATGTGTTGATAGTTTCTTTACTCATTTGTAGGCATTCAGGTGGAAAAGGTGGGTTTTAGCTGAGGGGGTTCCAGTTGAGCTGTTCACAGCACACTTTGTATGTTTTTATGTGAAGCAATGAATTACCAAAGCCAGGGGGGAAGGATGGTAACTGGGAGATTTTGTGCTAGTAGCTATCACAAATACTGTGTTAGATCTTACAAGATCAAAATGAAAGGATTTTGTGAGAAGGAAAATGGCTGGGAAGTTTTGACAGCAGAAGAACGAAGTTTATTGTCTAGTTCAGGCACAGTCACAAGTGTGAAGTCATGCACTTGGCAGTCCCTGGAGTGCAGGAACAAATGTGTCAAATTAAATTAATAAATACTTGGTCGAGTAGCACTGTTACAGAGGATGAAATTGGAGGGACCTTTGGAAGTGCCAGCAGTGAGAGAGGGAGGGATAGGGCAGCTCAGGAAGGGTCTAGTCCCAGATCCTACCTGAGGCAGAGTCACCTTGGGCTCAGAGCGTGTTCTCAGGGCTTTGTCCAGCTGGGGTTTGAAGATCTCGGGGCATGGAGGCTTCAAAACACCTCTGGGGAACCTTTTAATTTTAAAATAAAGTCAGGACCCTGCCTAGCATGTCCTTTTGCCCCTTAGTCCCAGACCCCAGGGAGTCCATACTCCTTAAAACACCTTAATTCCCACTTGGAGAGTAACCATAGTCCTGTGTAAGAGTGC
Source organism: Lepidocolaptes lacrymiger (assembly GCA_035584035.1). NCBI lineage: Eukaryota > Metazoa > Chordata > Aves > Passeriformes > Dendrocolaptidae > Lepidocolaptes > Lepidocolaptes lacrymiger. The sequence continues at coordinate 20,725,651 of JAXCLP010000010.1, forward strand.
AGTCACAAATTGTGTAAAATTCTGAAGAAGCAAACACAAGATCTAGAGTTCACAAGAATCCTGGCAAATCATTTACCTTTATCAGAAATCAGTCTTTAAATAATACCCTGGCAACTGAGTTTATCATTTTTGATGACCAGAAATAGAAGTTTATTACTGCCATGGCTTCCTGAGCATTTAACAGCTGTTTTGAAATGCTTGTGGCTGGAAATACTGGAACTGTAGAGCAGAGTTAGTGTTCTCCAGCAGGTTTGGGTGGAATTGTGTGGAGGTACATACCTGGAAACAAATGTTTTTTAGTGTCTCTTCAGTGCTGTCACACCTTGAGATGTGGTCACGGGCACGTCATTTAAATCTGGCTCTCCCCAGAGTAATAACCCTGTGAGAACTTTCATGTTTCTTGGTAGTTTCTGTTGCAACTGTATTTTTGAGTTACCAGCTTTATAAATTAAACTTGGATTTGGGAACCAACCTGTGTCCTGGTGTTTTTATCGGTTGGGGTGTGGATATACTTGATTTAAAAATGTGCTTTATTGAAGTGTGCAGCTCATTATCTCTGGCTGGTACCTTTCTGGAATATCAGCTCTGTGTTTGCTTTAATTTTTCTCCTGTATTTGGCTGAAACTTAGCTGTGTGCATGTGTGGAACTTCTCTTGTTATTATTACTATTTCAGTCCTTTTTTACTGTATTCCCAACTTCGGGGAAGTTCTCTCTCTTTTTTTTTTTTTTAAACTTTCTGTTGCCAAAAATAATGTTTTCTTTCTAAACACGTAGTTAGAAGTGCTGTAATGGGATATGCTGAATTAATTTCTCCTCGACATGGATATATATTTCAAGCTGAGCTTATCTGGCTCACTGCTGATGAGGTTAGAGGTGTTTTTGTCAGGAGATCTGTCGTGCAGTTTGGCTGGCTGGTGACAGCTGGGGAAAAGTCCTGGCTGTGGGAGAAGCTGTTAAATGCTCAGGAGTAAAACCAGCTCAGGTTCAGAGCTTCATTCGTGCCAGGGTAGTGGTGCTGCTGTGGATCTGGAGGAGGGACATCTAGGACATAAGAGCCTGAAAATGAGCAGTTTATGACTTAGATCTATTGACTATTAAACTGTTAATTGCACTTTTTAGCCTTGCAGGGTTTTTCCTTGGGAATGGTGTGGAATGCAGGTGGTTATTCAGTGTACCATCAGCAGGCCAAGGTCAGGGGTAGCATCCCAGTGGAAGTGCCTGCCTGGCTTTTCCACTAGGATAGACTGCGTTAGGAGAGCTGAGAGTTTGGGAGAAGCAATGGAAGCGTTCCAGAGCCTCATGTCCACAGAGTTTGTGCTGTCAGAAGACATTTCTGGGGGATAAAAATAAGTGAGCAGTTGCACCTTTGCCTAAATACACTTGGAGTGTGAACATGTAAACACTGAACAACTAGTGTTGAGTAACTGCTGAAATACCAGCAGGTAAATGAGCTACTGCAGGTCCATTTCTGCAGCTTGTGTTAAGCTCTGTTTCAGGGGTGTTTGCCAGACTTTACAGGGTGTATTTATTTTTCAGTGCTATTCAGAGTGCCCCCTCTGCAGTGGTGCAGGCTTTATGTTAAGGGATATTTACTCCTGTTCCCTTTGTCTGATAAGTTTTAGAAGAAAGCCACCCCACCTATTCTTTTACCTAAACACTGCATATTTTAAGCAATACTGTATCAAATCAAGAGAGCCTTGTTAAAGGAGGTTAAAAGCTGACTAAAATCAAGGGGAGGTTCCTGCTCTGCAGTGAAAAAGCTCTGGGAGCACCTGCAGGAATCTCATAGTAAAGATGTAGCACAGAGTGACTGAGTGGATTATATAAGGTGGAGCATGTGGGACTGCAGGACCCTGGAAACAGTTATTTGAGCTCTTTGTGACTCTCTGATGTATTTTTGGGGGGTTGAAGCCCCCAGACCAAACCCAACCCTGTCCCTTTCTGTCCCCCCCCCAGATCTAGGTCGAGGAGGAGCTCCCGCAGACACTACACGCGCTCGCGCTCCCGGTCCCGCTCCCACCGCCGGTCCCGCAGCAGGTCCTACAGCCGGGACTATCGGCGGCGCCACAGCCACAGCCACTCACCCATGTCGACCCGCAGACGTCACATTGGCAACAGGGTATGTCTGGGGGGGTGACCACAGGCCTGAGCACATCCTGGAACAGCTCTGGGGCTTGTCCTGTGCTCCTGTTCCTCTAGGTTTGGTTGGGACAGTGTCCGTCAGCAGGTGGCACAACCCAAATCTCTCAGATTTTTGTTGTTTTATCTTGGTGCTCTGACAGTCACACCTTGCACTGCAAACACAACAGTTTTATTCTAATCCCTGCCTGTGTGTCCCCTTCCTTTAGGCAAATCCCGACCCCAACTGTTGTCTTGGGGTGTTTGGGCTGAGCCTGTACACCACAGAAAGGGATCTGAGAGAAGTTTTCTCCAAGTATGGGCCAATTGCCGATGTTTCCATCGTGTATGATCAGCAGTCCCGGCGGTCCAGGGGGTTTGCCTTCGTGTACTTCGAGAACGTCGAGGATGCCAAGGAAGTAGGTTGGGCTGCACAGTGTGGGGAGTGTTCATGGGCTCTCTGTTGCACAGGTGTATCTTCTGTCTCACCTGGGGAAGCTTCAGGGCCTGAAAAATAGTTGGCATCTCACAATCATGGAATGGGGGCTCATGAGGGCTACAGAATGAACAGGGAAGTCTGTACTCACCCAGTATAGAATTACACTGGTGCCAGCCCTTGCAGAGCTGTGTGCTTATGGCCTGGAACTGGGCTTGTACTCTGCATAAATCCCACTGCTGACAGTCTCCAGTGTCTTCTGTTCCTCATCTGACATAAAGGCTTCCATGTTGGATTGGAGTTTTGGATGTAGGTTCTGCTGCTTTGTAGGAAAAGAGCCAAACCACAATTGTTTCAGGGGTTTTAATTCAGATTTACTTTGGTATTCAAGGTTATGGTAGGTTTGGAGGATGTATTTGAATATCTTTATGGAGTTTTAGCTTGTAAATGCTTTACTTTGGGTTGTCTTTTGGAGAAGTTACATCTCCCTACACCAGCCAGTTCAGGGGTTCTTCTTAATCACATCAGAGGCACTGCAATAATTGTTGAATGATGTTTCCTCCAGGCTCTTAATGCCATATAAGTCACGTTTTCAGTGGTTACTGACATTTTAAGCCCAGCTGGTCTAAAATGTCTTGGAGTTTATGTTCAGTGTTCTTTGTAAAGTTTGATTTGAACTCAGACCTGCCTCCAGACTAAGCCACTTCAGGACTTATTTTAACACTTAAAGCAGTGCTTAGAAACTCGTGTTGTACTAAAGTTGAGGCCCACAGCTAAGAGTATTTCATTATTCCTTAGGCAAAGGAACGTGCCAACGGAATGGAGCTGGATGGACGAAGGATCCGGGTAGACTTCTCCATAACAAAAAGACCTCACACACCTACCCCTGGAATCTACATGGGAAGACCCACTTAGTAAGTCACCTGTGTGGGGATGTTTTTTCCAAACCAGGACAGGATTAATGTCGCTGTGTTTTGTAAGAATTGTTCTGTTTCCCCTCTGACACCTGTTTATCTGCCCTTTGTCTCAGCCATCTGTTAGTAGTTCATCTGTTCCCAGCTCTTTAGAGTCAATAAGTCTACAGTAGAGTTTGGGGTTTTTTGACAATTCCTAAATCATTTTGAGTAGTTTTTCCTGCCCTTTGCAAGTTCAGATTTTGAAGAGTGAGTGAACAACTGCTGATAGAGCAGCTGGGTGGCTCCATTAATATTTGGCATTAGCAGTTTGCCCTGTCCACACTGTGCACTTTTAACTTCCAGTTGCCAGGAATGTAAATTGTTTTCCCAAGTCTTTCCCCAGCTGATTTCCCAGGACTTTCAGCTCACTTGTGGTTGTGTTGATGTTGTGTTGAGACTGCAGGTTATTTTTGTAACCAGAAAGTTCAAAAGGGGCTTGCTCAGAGTTCCAAGTGAATGAAGAGCAGTCACAGAATGGAATTCCTCGTGTGCCTGTGGTACTGAGAGGTGAAGAGGTTTCAGACCAGAGGGGAAGGGAGCTGGCTGAAAGGTTTTAATTGTTCAAGTAGTTCTGTTCCCACCTGCATTGGTGGGAAAATGAGTGCTCACAGTCTTTCAGCTGAGAGGATGGGAGGTAATAACATAACCCAGTTTAAACACTGTTAACATAACTGACTGCATGCCATGTTAATGTTTAATAAGTGATTAAAATAAATTCCCTTTCTCTGCTCAGTGGCAGCTCACGACGACGAGATTACTACGACAGGGGCTATGACAGAGGCTACGACGACAGGGACTATTACAGCAGGTCGTACAGGTGAGCTGCCTGCAGTGTCTCACTGCTCTTGAAGCTGCTTTCTCATCTGCCTGCACATCCCTACAGGCATCAGGCATTTCATCCTACACGGTGTCACAAAAGAGTTTTGCTCTCACTGTCATTCTGGAATCTTCCTGAGAAATCTGCCCCAAAACGACTGCTCAGTGCAAACCAGATTGGTGAGACTGAGAAAAAATTGATGGTGTTTAACCTGTGGCATGACTTAGTCTGTAATGTTTTCTTAGTCTGCATTAAGAGTTTGGATTCTGATTTTGGAAGAATCTTTGGTTGGTTCATCTGTTAGCACTGAAATGGTGCAGATCTGGTGTTTGAGTTGGGTCACAGTGCCAGCTTAGACACTGAGCACAGTGTAGTAGACAAAAAGTGGGAAATTTCAGTGGTCCCCAGAATCTCCCACTGATAATTAATGGCACCTGAGATGCTGCCAAAAATAAGGAATTGGGGCTTGTAGGATGACCCATTTTGTATTGGACATTTGCATTTAGAAAGCTTCTAACACACTTTGTCAGGTTGGGTACATCTGCAATGTGGTTGGGGTGGAATTGATTTTGGTGATAGAGAAGTTTGTCTTCTCTGCAGTAGGTGGATTTGGGATTGTTCCCTGATGGCAACCATGGATTTGTGGAAAGAGCTGACTGTGTGCTATAAGTAATTAACCAAAGTACTAAAGCAGCTCCCCAGGGTCTTGTGGAATGGGAAGGACTTGCAGCGTAGGCTGGTGCTACTCAGGTTGTTAAATGGTGCTTCCAGCTCACTTCTCCCCTATTCCTGTATGGAATTCTGATGTAAATACCAGAAAGACACCCAAGGCTTCGGTGCTGAAGTGGTCCCTTTTCATTCCTGACAGTGACCAGTGGCTCAGCTGTTTGTGGGATGTGACCACAAGTTGTCACTGGGTCAGTAGTTGCAGCCTGGGACAGTGACCTGTCTGTGGAAGGTGTCCCTGCCCAGGGCAGGTGTCGAACAAAATGGGCTTTTAAGGTCCCTCTCAACCTGAACCATTCTGGGATTCCATGAATGTGGAGCCACAAATGCCTTAAAAAGTATCAAGATCTGCTACTTCCTCATGCAGGCATTGGTTGCTCAAGGGAGAGTGAGGGAGAGAGAAGTGTTGGGATGTCGTGAGAGCTTCCCTGAGGAAGGGAAAGTTGGAATTGTTGAAGATGCAGTGGAGCATAGCATACCCCACCCTAAAAATTCAATTAGTAACAGTTCCTTCGCCTTCCCTGCCCTTTGTGAAAGGAAAGCCTTAAGGGAAATACAGTGTCAGATGGGAATTGTCATGTTAAAACTTCAGTTTCTCCTTGTTTCTGTGGGAGATTTAATTTTGCCTGGAAAAGTGTCTGTAAACTAAAGACTCACCTTAAAACCAATCACCAAACCACTACTAGAGAAGACTTTAAACTTGTTTTAGCCTCCTTCTTGGTAACATTTTGCTGATCTAAGTCTGTGAAGGCACCAGTCCAACCACTTAGTATAAAATGCTGTAATATGTTGTTTCTGCTGTATATAAGGGAAGTTGTACCTCAGTTCTTGTTCAAACATGACTGTGAAGTGTTAAAGTGTTGGTGTGTGGGGGTTTTTCCTGCCTCCACCTTGGAGTCAACATTATTCCTTGGGGTAATGAGTTATCTTGCTACTTAAATAACTAAAAAGGCCTGACTTAAATGTGTAAAAATGAACATAATGAAGTCATTCAGCATCATCCAGTGTAGGAATCGATATTTTCTTGCCATGACATCATTTTCTTACCCTTGATGATGCCTTTTGCTTGTTCATTTTTAGATTCTTTAAAGTTGTTCTGCTTTTGTTTTCACAGAGGAGGAGGCGGCGGTGGAGGAGGAGGCTGGAGAGCTGTTCAGGACAGGGATCAGTTTTACAGGTATTTACTGGATTAGTGGAGCTAGGCAAGGAAACATGAACCTTGGGAGTGCCTGGGTTTGGGGGTGGGTTGGTGAGTCAGAGAAATCTTCATCTTGGACAAATAATTCAGACTAAGGTAAGGTGGGTTTGCTTGTCTTGCCCTCATTGTTCAGGATGCTCCTGACTTGAAACTAAAATCACATGTAGGCAAACGATGAGTGTGACACTCTGCTGTGTCACCCTCTAGAAATGTCCATGGGTTCTCCTGTGCTCCTCAGCTTTTCCCAAGTGCATTCCCAAGACCAGCATGGGGTTAGGGGCATCCACATAAAGCTGGGTTTAACAGGGGGGTTGTTTGTGTGTCCCCTTTGCCAGGAGGAGGTCACCGTCCCCGTACTACAGCCGAGGGGGCTACAGATCCCGCTCCAGATCCCGATCCTACTCACCTCGTAAGTACCTGGGGAATCATGGAATGCTTTGGCTTGGAAGCTCATCTCATTCCACCCCCTGCCATGGGCAGGGACACCTTCCACACACCAGGTTGCTCCAACCTGTCCAACCTGGCCTGGCCTAATCTCAAAAGTTCACATCTCAAAAGCAAATTTCCCCTTTTCCTGAACCTCTCTCGGGCTTTTGTGTCCATAAGGATTGACTCTGGTGTGGTTATTTTATTGAACCACAGTTCCCTCAAAGGTTTCAGGGAGCAACTGGCAACCTCAAGGACAGAGCAAGTACTTAGTTTGGAGAAAATAAAGCACTTGTTTTGAGTCTGAGGTCCTGTTCTTTCCTCCAAAATTCTGTTAAAACAGGAGTTTGGTTTCCTCTAGGACATGAGGCCCCTGAATTTGATGCAGGTTTGAAGGGTGGCAGTGAGTTAAATTACAAATCTCTCAATCCTTGAACATGACAATGGTATTTTTTTCTCTTCCAGGTCGCTATTGAAGCATGACAATGTAGAGGAATTTTTAGCTACAGCCTTTGAGTTGAAATTGCAAGTTTGTGGACAATATTTTTATTGTCTCTTCTGTTTAACCAAGTGATGACAGTGCCTAGTGAATTAGGTGACTTTTACGCCTTTGATGAAGATGACTTCTGTGGTGTTCAATGCTGTTTCATTCTGCATATTTGTGTAGTTGGTGCTTTGTTTCCACTTGTGTTTTGAAAGGAGTATGTTTTGCATGTATTTTTTTAGTCTCCATTTTGACTCCTGAAGGGTTTCTATTGTAAAGACAAAAACTGTGCAGTTAGTTTTTTCTACTGATTCCAAGTTACTCCCAAGATCCAAACCTGTGTAAAATGCTTTCCAAAAGTGAAAAATAAAATAAAAACAAGTTTGTTTTTTTTCTTTTCCTACTTATTTTTGCCAAGAAAACAAAAACCTGGAGGTAATCCAAGGGCAAGTGCTGTCCATTCCTTTCAGGATCAACCAGTCCTTTGGTGTCCCATAAAAAAGTTACACTTAAGGTGCTTCTCAAGTCCATTTCTCACTTCTAAAATCAGCCCATAATATCCCTAATTTGGGAATCTGTGCCATTGGATCCATGAGCTAATTACTTTGTAATCTTGTGTTGGGGCAGCTTTTATGGTGAGAATGTGGGGGGGGTTTGTCTAGAAATAATGGAATACTGATTTCTGGACTCAAAAAAGATGCTCTCTGTGGATGTAGGGAAGGAAATTCTTTCCCTTTTTGCTCTCAGGAATTTGATAAATCACATGGAGCAGGAGGAGACTGAAAGAATAGGCCCTCCCTGCTGCTGCTGCCTGGAGAGGAGGTGGCCAACAACAGGACTGCAGGTGTCAGGGATTTACAAATTGTCCAGGTATGTGGTAAAACTTTCCTGTCTTTACTGGTCCTGAGTGGACATGGGGACCATGGCAGTGATTATTTTTAACTGTCTGAGCAATAACAGCCCTTTCAGGGTGAGTTGTTGCTCCTGTTGGCACATTCCAAATCCCTTGTGCCAGATCCCCACTCTGTGAGCTCTGCAGGCCATGGTGCCTTATGGATCATGGAACCATTTGGGCTGGAAAAGGCCTCTTAAAAGACCACAGAGTCCAACCATTCTCCAGCACTGCCAAGGCCAGCACTGACCCCTGTCCCCAAATGTCATCCACAGGGCTTTGGAATGTCTCCAGGGATGGGGATCCCACCCTGCTCTGGGCATCTGTGGCAGGGCTGGACAACCCTTTCTGGGAAGCAAATTTTCCCAATATCCATCCTCCCCCTGCCCTGGCCCATCCTGAGGCCATTCCCTCTGCTCCTGTCCCTGTTCCCTGGGAGCAGAGCCCGACCCCCCCCACCTCCCCCCTCCTGGCAGGGACTTGCAGAGCCAGAAGGTCCCTCCTGAGCCTCCTTTTCTCCAGGCTGAGCCCCCCCAGCTCCCTCAGCCCCTTCCCAGCCCCATTCCCTTCCCTGCACATGGTCCAGCCCCTCCATGTCCTTGTCAGGAGGGCCCGGGAACGCTCAGATCCTGATGGAATAAAAGCCTTTCCTCCACCAAGGGTGCCAGAGGAATGGGGTATTGTGCTGAGGTGCCCCCAAACCCCACAGTGAAGCCTTCCCTGGGGTTTGCAGAAGCAGCTGCTGTGGGCAGAGCCTTCTGTCCTGCTCTTCCTGCTGCTGAATCATCCCCAGGGCTCTGTCCTGGGTGTAGTGTTGCTGCTGACAGCCTGCTGTGGTATGTGATGTGCTGCAAACCACGGCCGGCTGTCCTGCTGTCTGCCAGGAGCCAGGCAGGAATGAGCCATGGGGAGGGGGGAAGAGCACCCTGACCCCCTGCCCAGATCCCACCAGGACAGGGAGGAATCCTCTGCCTGGATGTGACAGGCTCTGCCCTTCCCTGACCCACTTTCCCGTCAGGAGGAGGACAAATACAAACCTTTGGAGCACATGGTGGGGAAAAAGGAAACCAGGAGATGTTTGTGCCACTGCTCTGTCCCCACACGTGCGGGTGGAATTTCCTCTGGAGCAGTTTGGGCCTCTCCCAGCACGGGGGATGCTCCTGTCCCTGAGCAGCCCTGTGGCATCTCTTCCCTTTCCCTGGACCTGTGGCGTCTGCATCCAGCACAGCACTGAAATGGAACAAGCAGCACAGCAGCTCCTGGATCTCCATGGAATTTCATGAGTCCCTAAAAATCCCATTTTTCCTTTCAGCTCCTTAATTTGGGTTCAAGTGATATATTTTGCACCTCGCGTTTTGGCTCCAGCAAATCCATCCCAGTGGAGCTGCTCTGGAGCTGGGAGAAGCTGATCCTTCCATTTTCCTGCTCAGAGATGAAGGATCCAGCTCTGCATGGTGCTCCTGGATGTCCATCTCTGGCTCCACTGCCAAGATCACCTTGGGAGAGTCAGCAAAACTTGGAGCCTGTCGGGAAGGAGCTCCTGGTCCTCTCCACCATTCCCATCGTTAATGTCTCACCCTCAGCCCCTGTGCAGGTGTAATTAGCACAGTCCCATCACTAATTTAATTATCCAGCCATAGCAGCGCCTCCACTTCGGCATTCCTGTCATAGATCCATGATGGCCTGGAAGCTTCCAAAGTCTGGTGAGGAGTTGGAAGATTTTCTCTCATGTCCCAGCAAAGGGTGAGCAAAATGATTCCCATGGGGCTTGAAAATCATGGATGTGCTTTCCAGTCAAATCGTGAGTTATTTTCTCAGCTCTGCATTTCCTGAGGGATAATCCCACTTGGCAGAGTGGGATGTTTCCATCCCCGTCCTTGCTGCTCTTCCCTCACCTCTGCACCTTTCACTTGCTGGGAGGTTTCCAAAAGCCAAAAACCACATTCCAGGCAGTTCATCCACACTGTATTGGTGGGAAATTTGGGATCTGCCCAGCGTGGAGCTGCCCCATGCCTTGCCCAGGGTGGTGAAGGGTGGGTGGGACCTGCTCTGGCAGAGTCACATCTGCAACACTCCAGAGAGCAAACTGACTCCTTTTGGAAAGGAAGGGGGACAGTTTTTAGGACAGGGTTTACTGGGGGCTTTTTTTTTTTTGGCACTGTCTCTCCTGTGGTCTCTGTGTCCCCATGGAGCAATGAGCAGCTAAATCCCAATCTGTACAGGACCCGGGTGGGGATGCAGCTCTGCTGAGCTTCTCTGTGTGATGAACGAGTGGAAAATACCCTTAAGGATTCAGGGAGAACAGGCCAGAGAGGGGAGGCAGGTTCCTCCCAAGCCAGGTTGCTGGGCTTTCCCACTGGAAAACCACTGCCTTCTGGGGCAACTTCTGGAGCCACCACATCCTTCCTGCTGCCTTGAGGCAGGATCCTCCCTCTCCATGCTGTCCCTTCTCTGTCCTGTTCCCACCACCCTCTGGGGTGTGGGATCCAAAGAGGGATCCAGCACAGGTGCCCCAGCCAGCCCCCTGCAAAAATCCCTCAACAGGAGCCCAACCAGTGCCCTGAGTGCACGTCCCAGTAAGACCAGTCCACCTGAAACGGGGGATGAAACCTCATGGATCCCAACCTGCCTGCTCCAAGCCAGGCTTAGCATAGAATGGACTTGTGGAGCAGCTCATTTATCCCGAGCTTGGAGAAGACTCAGGATCACCATGGGCCAGCCCCAAAATGGATGTGGGAGTCCCAGCTGTTTGTCCAACCATTTCCCAGAACCTCCAGCGAAGAAACAGCTTCTCTTTCCATGTCCAATCAACCAAACACTCGGGTTTTTCCCTAGTTTCTCCTTTTTTTTTCAAGGCAGCCCTTCACAGGCACCAGGTTATCCTGCCCTTCTCCAGACTAAACAAATCCTCCTTCAAACTCTCATGCTCTTATCAGTCTTGCTGCTGCATCCTGGACTCATTCCATGCCAGCATCCCTTTCCAGAGAGGAATTCTCTCTCCTTGCAGGGCTGCCCTGAGAAGGTGCTTTCCCTTTCCTCTGGATCCTGCACCTCTTTTAGGACCATTTACTGCCTCTCCAGCTGTTTTGTACACGTGCTCTGAAATCTTCCTCCCCAAAGCACAAACTTCCCTTGAGCAAGCCCGATCCACCAAAACCCTGGGAAACAGCTCCATAGGTTTGGGAAAAGCATCTGCAGAAGGTTGTTGAGCTCCTTCTGCACAGCCAAAACTCAGGGGCAGGAGGGATGAGCTCCCACAGGTGACTGCAGGAGACTCCTCTGTTACATCGAGCTCCGGCAGAAGGATGGAGCGAGGAGTCATTACAGAGTATTGCATCCCGGGGGCACTAATTAATCCCGAAATCCCGTGTTTCTCCTGCTGCTTCCCAGTGGCAGTGACCTCACACAGCTCCCTGCCCTCCTCATCTCGACAGCTCATCCCTGAGGAGGGTCAGGTCTTTGAAAAGGGCATTAACAACCCATTTCTGCCTCAAATCACCCCAAGAAGGTGGCGGGGAGCCCCCGGCGCCGGTGCCAAATGCCAGCCAGGCAGGAGCCGCGCTGCCAGCAGAGCTGGGGAAATCGGAGGAGAAGGATTCTTGGGGCTTTGCATCATCGCAGCCCGACCACATCTATTTTTGCTGGAGGCATGGCATCGAGCACCCGTCACCGCTATTCCTACCCCATCCATCTACCCGGGCCAGGATGCTTTGACTGGCCTTTAATTGCCTTAAAATCCGGGCAATTCCGATTACTGCCCTTCATCCCTCCCTCCTACCCCAGCAAGGGACGAGTGAGCCACTTGTCACCCCCTCAATGTGCATCTTACTTCAGTCTGACCACGGCTCGGATGCGCCTCCATAGGGATTTGGCTCTTCTTCTAAAAAAAAAGAGAGAGAAATGTCATTTAACCTGTAGGCAGGTGGTGGCAGCAGCTCCTGCTCACCTGAGGACACCCCTCAGCAGGGCCACACGCTCCAGAGGCCACAGGAGAGTTTGGGGTGATGGAGTTGGGGATGCTGGGATGTGGTGGATTCCAGGGCAGAGGAGGGGTTGGGGATGCTGAGGTGTGGTGGGATCCAAACCAGAGGGGTTTAGGGTACTGGGGCGTGGTGGGATCCAAACCAGTGGGGTTTTAGGGTGCTGAGGTGTGGTGGGATCCAAACCAGAGGGTTTTAGGGTGCTGGGGTGTGGTGGGATCCAAACCAGTGGGGTTTTAGGGTGCTGGGGTGTGATGGGATCCAAACCAGTGGGATTTAGGGTGCTGGGGTGTGGTGGGATCCAAACCAGTGGGGTTTTAGGGTGCTGGGGTGTGAGGGGATCCAAACC
>JAXCLP010000010.1:20738133-20756164 GCA_035584035.1 Lepidocolaptes lacrymiger
GTTTTAGGGTGCTGGGGTGTGGTGGGATCCAAACCAGAGGGTTTTAGGGTGCTGGGGTGTGGTGGGATCCAAACCAGTGGGGTTTGAGGGCGATGGGGTGTGGTGGGTTCTGGGGCAGAGAAAGGTTTGGGGATGACAGGGTACGGTGGTTTGGGGGTGCTGCGGTGCAGCGGGTCGGGAGTGATGGGGTAGCTGGTTTGGGGCCGATGGGGTGGGTGGGGGCCGATGGGGTGCAGCTGGTTTGGGGCTGATGTGGAGGTTGGTTTGGGGCCGATGGTGTGTGGTGGGTCTGGAGTGATGGGATGCGCTGTTTGGGGCCGATGGTGTGCGGTGGGTCTGGAGTTATGGGATGCGCTGTTTGGGGCCGATGGTGTGCGGTGGGTCCCGCGGCAGAAGCGCTGCAGGAGCCGCCCCGGTGCCCCGTGCCCCTGTCCCGGGGGGGTCCGGCGGCTCCACCTGCCCCCCCGCGGGGCGGCCCCGGGGCCGGGCCGGGCCGGGCTCCGCCCGCCGCTGTCGGAGGCTCCGCCGGGCCGGGGCCGGTGGCGCAGAGCGGGACCCTCCGGTGGCCGCGTCCGTCCCGCTCCCGGCCGGGGAGGAGCCGGGGGGGCTCCCGGGGAGGAGCCCGGGGGGCTCCCGATGAGGCGCCGGAGGATGAACCAGCTGTACATCGGCAACCTCAGCCCCGCCGCCACCGCCCAGGACCTCCGGCAGCTCTTCGGGGAGCGCCAGCTGCCCCTGCCCGGCCAGGTCCTCCTCAAGTCCGGATACGCCTTCGTGGACTACCCGGACCAAAACTGGGCCATCCGGGCCATCGAGACCCTCTCGGGTGAGCGACCCCCCCCCACCCCGTGCCCCCCACCCCGAGCCCCCCCAGCATCCCCCCCGCCCCGCCGCCCCTTCCCTGGGCATCCCCCGGTCCCCCCTTCCCTCCCTCCTTCCCCTCCTTCCCTCCCTCCGCCCGCCCCGGCTCTTCCCAAGCTCGCCTCTTATTTTTCGCTGATTTTTTTCTCCGATTTTATTGGGAGCCCCCGGGGCGCGGCGCCCCCGGCCCCGCCGCCCCCCCGGCCCCCGCAGCCCCCCGGGGACCAGTTTACGAGGTGCCCAAGCCCAGCTCGCCGGGGGCGCCGAGCGGGGGGACCCGGGCGGGCCGGGGGGTTGGGGGGCGCGGGGAGAGCCCCGGTGGGTCGGGGGGGTGGGATGCGGTGGGATGGGATGGGGAGGACCGGGATTCGGCGGCGGGGTGGCGGGGGGACTCTGCCCTGCCCCATCCCGGGGGGATGCTGAGCGCCCCGCTGTCTCCGCAGGGAAAGTGGAGCTGCACGGCAAAGTGATGGAAGTGGATTACTCAGTGCCCAAAAAGCTCAGGTAACCCTGCGTCGTCGTCTCGGGGACCCTCTGCCCACCCCACCGGTGCATCCCTACGGGCCGGGGGGCGCTCCGGGCACCGGGATGCGGGAGATGCGGGGGATGCGGGCGATGGGGGGAGCCCCGTCGGTTTTACTTTCGCTCCGGAGCGCAGGGCTGGCAGCGGGGTGGGGTAGGAGCTCCCGACCCACGGCTGGGTACCCCATGTGTGTGTCCCCACTCCACGCTCCGCACCGCTCCCACGGAGAGCAGCCTCTTATTTAATAGGAAAACACCAAAAAAACCCCTTTACCCCCGCACTTTCCGCGGCGCCGATGGGGGTTTTGCCAGCAGCGGAGCCACCCGCGCCCTTCGCGATATTATTTTGAGTGGGTAATTAATCAAATGCCCCTTTGCAAACACCTCATCCCCCCGTTCTCCGGCCGGAGAACCCCCCCGAGCCCGAAGCTTTCCCATCTTTAACCCACGGTGTCGGAGCGCACCCTCCGGTCTCCATCAGGTGCCCGGGGCGATGGGCACACGGGGAATGCGTTTCCCAGCGCAAATAATGCCTGGCACTCGGTGCTGCGTAGCCTCATCCCCACCTTTATCCCTCCTCAAGGCACGGGTAGGGGTAAAAGGCATAAAAAAACCCACCCCAGGCGTTGCTCGGGGCGGATGATTTGCCCGGGTTTGGGGTCTGATTTGGGGCCGGGGTGTTAATTTGGGACCGGCGGGGGAGTTGGAAATGCTGTTGTGTAATTGAGGCTGAGGGGGGGGCACGGCCCGTGCCCGGCATCACGTGTGCCCCAGTGGGATCGCCTCTTCGGCGGGGATCACCCTCTCTCCGCTTTCAAAAACCCATCCCGAAGAACCCCCCGAACATTCCCAGTGGAATGTTTTCCAAGCTGGAGCTCGGGTTGTGCTGCGGGTGGTTTTGGGAGAGGGATGGAGCCAGGGGTTGGGAGTTTGGGGGGATAGCCCCGAGCCAGGGCTCGACCTTTACCGTGTACGCAGGGGATGTAAACAAGGAATTCAGCTCTAAATTCTCCATTCTCCTGCTTTGCCTTCCAAGTTTTCAAATTCTAAAAAGAAAAAAAGCCCGTTTAACCAGCCCAGAAATAAATAGGGGTTTATTTTACATCGCTCTGGGTTTGTCTGGCTCCCAAGTTTTCCAGTCCCGAGTTTCCTCCGATTATCACGATCTTATTTCAGCTGATAGCCTTTGATTCCCAGCCCCAAAAAATTCTATTCTGCTTTGTATTAATACACCCACTTCGGGGGGCCTTGCCTTGACTGGGTAGATTATAGATTTTATGTTTATAATGTGATTTTTGGCAGCGAACGGGGCCTCACGTGGTCGTGTTTATTCCCCCCTCCCCCTTTTTAAATCCAATTTCTGTAGTCGTGGTCGACTCTTGGATTGACGTTGGGATTTCAGGGAGTTAAATGGCAAAAATCCCCCGTGTCATTTAGGTGAATTTGGGGTTTATTTGGGTCAGGGGACCTGAGTCCCCTTTGTCTCTGATCCCTCAGCATTTCTGCATCACAGGGATGTGAGGAGGAATTCACCATTCACCTGGAATGCTTGGATTTCCCACTAAAATCCAACATGGATCTGTTTTATCCCTATATTTACATGCCTATAAATACAGCTGGGTAAGGAACAGGCTGGAAAACCCCCGGGACATCTCCCTTTGGGAAGCAGGGAAGGGAATTCCTCGAGGGGAGGTGCTGGCAGGAGGGTTGTTTCTGTTTCTCCGAAGGCAGGAATTCCATGGGACAGTTGGTGGGAAGGACCTGGATCCTGCCCCATCCATCAACTCCCCTCCCACGGGTTCCAACCCAGCCCTTCTGCTGCCACCCCACTCATTTGGGCTCCTCTAGGAAGGATCCAACAGTTGGTTTTTTGCCCCTTGTATGTATTGGATTGTGGCTTGAGAAATTATTTTTTTAATCAACATTTTAAATTTTATAATGATTTTTTTTCCAATAGATTTTGAAATTCAGCAGGAGCAGGGAATGCTTTTATTTGCTTGAAGGAATCCCACTGTTTTCTATCCACGGGGGAAGAAGCAGCATCTTCCCCCTTAAAGATTGGCTGTACATCCCTAAAATCTTTACAAATCATATTAGTGGGAAAGAAAAATAGGAAAGAAAGAATATATAAAGATATAAAGAAAGAATATTTAAACCAAGCAGCGTTTCTGTGGCAAATGGGAAATAAAACTCAGCCATCCCAGCACTGACTTTTGTACAAGGGTTGGATAAAAATAAGGAGTTTAAGAAGTCACCGAACTCCATTTATTACCCCCAAACCAGAGAAATTTGGGGGGTTCTGGTTGTGAAGGTGCCTTTTAATTTCTGTTTCTGCTGGAATTTTGAGACATGAGAAAGGAAAGCACGAGGGAGATGTGAACAGGGAGCCTGGAAATGGCTGTAATATTAAATATATATATATATATATAACTGCCCACCAGTTGCTTTGCCAGGACTCTCTGGGTGTGGCTGGGAATGCACACGGGGAGCAGAAAATTAATTTGGGGGGCTGGCAGATCCTACTCCTAAAATAGATATATTTTATAACTTCCTGTGTCTTTTATAGTGATACAAGTTAATAATGGATGGTTGTGTGGTTTGTGTAGATACAAATGTACTATATATATATAAGGACACCATATAGAAGGTACTTTATATATATTTTATACATATAAAAATATACTTCTAATATATATTTTATATGAGAGATGTGGACTAGATGAGCTTTAAAGGTGCCTTCCAACCCAAACTATTCTATGATTTTATATTTATATAAAACACATATAAAAATATTAAATCTTATAAACCACACAAAATATTGCTATACAATATATAAAATTTTTCACAGGACATATTTATATACAAAAAGGAGGCTTTCTATATATATATTTATCTATCCAGACATACCCATGATGTTCCCAGGGCGATGCTGGGCAGGTCAGGGATGGGAAACCCTCTCCTGCTCCCTGCTGGATGCTCTCCCAGTTTCCCCCAGCTCTGGGAAGCGATTCCCTCCGGAGCTGGCCAGGAGAATCCCCTTGGAGCTGATCCTTTCCCAGCGCCGGCTCTGCCTCGGGGTGATGCCTTTTTGGGTTGTTTTACCCGTTTTTAGGGGGGTTAAACTGGGAGCTTTGGTTTGCTTTAGGTGCCTTTTCACCTGAGGCTCTGCTTCCCACCGGGAATGCGGGATGGGAGAAGGGATGCAGGGAGGGGACGGATGTCGGGACATGTCTTGGTACCACGGGGAGCCAGCCTGGCTCCTGGGGCACAGGGGGAGACCAAAGCTGCAAGGAAAAAAATAGAGGAATTTTTTACTCCACTTCTTTCCCCCTTTTTTATCTCTTTTTTTTGCCTTCTTCTTTTCCTCCTTTCCTTTCCTCCCTCTTTTTTTTCCTCCCCCTTCCTTTTCCCTTCCCTTCCTTTCCTTCCTTTCTTTTCCTCCCCCTTTCTTTACCCCCTTCTTTCCCCATCTTTTCCCTTTTTTTTCCTCCTTCTTTCCCCCTTCATTCCCCCATTCTTTCCCTCCTTTCTTTTTTCCCTTATCTCTTTTCCCCCTTTTTTTTCCCCTTCTTTCTTCCCCCTTTTTTCCCTTTTCCTCCTTCCTTCCATTTCTGCTCCTTTTCCCTGTTTTTCCCTCCTTTTTTTTTCTAACCTCCTCATTTCCCCCCTTTTTCTCCCCCACCCTCTTTTGTTTTCTATCCCCTTTACTGTGACAGATGGGCTGTTATTCCCATCCATCCCTATTGTTAATACATCCCAGCTCCCAGGGCTGGATCCATCCCGTGCCCCCCGGCCCTGGGCAGGTTGCTGGGCTTTAACAACAAGGGATTTTAATTCCTTAAGAGCGTCAGGGCAAAGCCTGGCCTGGGAGGGAACTGGAGCAGCCGTGGCCTCGATGCTCTTGGCAACTGGTTGAAACTGGGGCAGCTCTTTAGTGCTGGAGCAGCTCGGCAGCATCTGCTGCTGGATGGGCTTGGGCCACAGCAAAACTTGCCCAGGATGACCCTGAGAGCCCCCAGAAATGGATGTGATAATGAGCAGACACCAACCCAACAGCCACTTCCTTCCCTGCCCGGCCAGGGGAGCAGGGCTGGCTCGGGCTGGGTCTGGAAAATTCAGCTGGGATGGAGTTTGGTCCCTGCCTGGTGATGGGAATCAGTTTTTGTGATGTTTCCTTGCCTGGGACAAATATTCCATAAAGCAGGCATGGCCCCTGTTTGCTTCCCAGTGTGTTTTCCCTTGGTTTTTATCCCCCGGTCTCTTAACACTTGATTTTTAAGGAAAACAGGAGGTGCCATACCGTGTTTTCTCTGTCCCCAGCAACGGTCTGAGGTGGAAGGGGATAAAATCCCTCTGTGGCTGAGTGAGATGTGCCAAAACCCCCTCAATCCACCTGATTCTGGGGAACAAACCACAAGTTTTGAGGCATTTTCTGTTTCATTGCTTGATTTCAGCAAGGGCAAACACCAGGCACGTGGCACGGGGTGATGCTGGCAGGGTGGGGGGTTTTCCATGCCCTTTCCCTGCAGGATTGTGCTGCCAACCCCCTGATTTTGCTCTGATGAAATGGGTTATTTCCCAAACCCACCCTAGGGCCTCAGTTTGATCAAACCCTCGATTGCCCTTGTGCTGCCAGCAGCAGCAGTGCCCCAAAACTGGCTCAGGGATGGAGGAGATGCTCCCTCCTGGAGCTGCTGAATTTAGAAGAGAAGAGAGCAGGTGAGCCTGGTTTCTTCACCTCCTGAAGCTGATGCTCGGTTGCTACAGGGTATTTTATCCTGGTCTGGCCACCAGGAGACTGATACAGAGGGATGCAGCTTTCCAGGTTATCCAAGGACAGCTCACTGGGGCAGCTGCATCACACACTGAAGTGTTTTTCCCCAGAGGGGTATTATATTTATGATAACTTTTAAATCCCCACCAGCCTGCTGCAAAACAGGCTGGGGGAACGTGGCTGCTGCATGGAAATCAAAGCCCAGGTTTTGGGGGGAGCGAGGAAGACGAAACTAAAATAAAAATAAAGAGGGATTTCTGCCTCAAAGTCCTCCTGGGAGTGGTGTTGGAGGAGGGTGGTCCGTGCCCCAGCCCTGGGAATAACATCCATCACTCCATCAGTGGTGGCTGTGTGTGGTCCAGCACTGCTCCAGCCACGTGGGAACCACATGAGATGTAAAAAATACACCCAGGGGCACTAATAACCTTGTTTGAAATGCTGAGTGATGGTGATGATGATGATGATGAGTCCTGCCTGGGGGTGGGGAGGAAGCCTCAGGCACCATTTGGATGCTCTGCAGGAGCTCAGGTGGATTTTGGAAGTGGGGATGTGCTGTAGTGTCCTGTTGGGAAGTGGGGTTGGGTGGCATCTTGCTGTGACCCGAGCACATCTTGTCACTGCCAGGCTGGGGAGGGTGTTATCCCTTGGTGTTATCCCATGGTTCCTGTGCATCCATACCCCATGGCTGCCCCATGGTGAGCTTGGGAGTGTAACCATGGCCAGGTTGGGAGCACAACTGTGTGAGGTTGGGAGGGGAACCACCATCAAGCTGGGAATGCAACCATGGCCGGGTTTAGGAGCACAATTCTGTGAGGCTGGAAGTGCCATTGGGCAAGGTTGGGTGTGCTGGCCATCTCCAAGGATATTTCTTTAGGTTTCCCCAAGGGAAGCAGTCCCACCTTGCTGGGAAGTGGTGGACATCAGCAGGATCCCCTCAAGGCGTGGCAGGGTTGGCCATGGTGGGGCTGGGGGTCCTGTTCTACCCATCCATCCAGGCCAGGGCAGCGTGGTCAGGGGTGTCCCTCCATCCCAACCTCCCTGTGCAGCTGTGACTTGCAGAGGCTCCTGTCAGGAGGTTTCCTTGGAAACCTGACAGTCAGCATGAGGAGGGAGCGTTCCAGAGGCAGCTCCAGCCCTGGTGGGTGGTGACCAGGGCAAAGCTGGGAGGAATGGCTTTCCCTGGCCATGAGCTGCCCTGGCTGGGCGTGGGGAAGTGGGATCCTTCAAAAAGCTCTCCCCAGCTGCTGTCTGATGCCCAGACAGGCTTTTCCCTCCACCTGGGGCACCTGCAGAGCTTAACCCAGGGCTTTGTCTTCGCAGGAGCAGGAAGATCCAGATCCGAAACATCGCCCCCCACCTACAGTGGGAGGTAAGAAGTGGCTGATCCCAAAAACTCCCCGTTCATCTCCCCCTCCATCAGCACGAGCTGTGCTGTTGGAGCATGTGGTCTGCGTGGGGACCACCCTTTACCTTCCCAGTAAGCCCAGGAGGGAGGATGAACTGGGCTCCAGCTCCTGCCTGCTTGTGGGGCAGCTTTGAGTGGTGGGGCACCTTTGGGATGGTGGGATGGAGGTGGGTGAAGGCACTTAAGCAGTTGGGTGATGGTGGAGGCTCTTTGGAGGGTGTTTGTGGGTGGAGTGGGCTCCTCCCTGCCTGTTTGGAGCCTCACCTGCCCGCTTGGCTGCTCTCCCCAGGTGCTGGATGGACTGTTAGCTCAGTACGGGACGGTGGAGAACGTAGAGCAAGGTAAGGTGGTCCAGCATGGTCCTCATCCTGCAGAATTCCCAGCGCTGCTCCCCAGCTCTGCCCACACCACAGGGAAAGGAAGCCCACCAGGGTGGAGCCTAGTTATTCCAATAATACTGGGCTGAACTGGTTTTCCCTTTGGACACAAGCCCTGCTGGCTGAGGTGGTGCCACCCATCTGGTGGTGGGATGGCATGGGCCATCCATCCTCCATCCCAGGAGGATTCTCTGGTCCCTGGCCAGTAAAAATGAGCCAGAGTGTAGTTTTGGGGCCCACTAGTGGATCAGGGATGTCCAGCCGTGTGTCCTGCTTGTATCCAGCCTTGGCACCTGCTGGTCCTGTTCCAGCCCAGTCCTTGTGCTGGGGGGAAATACAGTGGTGCCCCAGCTGGATGGGCATCCCCATCCCACCATTCCCAGCTTCATCCCCCCTCTGGAGTGTCCTGGGAGCAGTGGAGACACCTCTCCCCCCCTGCTCAGACTGTCCCTCTCTTGCTCCCCCAGTGAACACAGACACAGAAACAGCCGTGGTCAACGTGACATACGCGACGAAGGAAGAGGCAAAACTGTAAGTGTGGCAAGAAAGGAAGATGGAGAGTTTTCCCAGCACAGCAGGGATGGATGCTTTGGGATAAGAGGCTCTTTTGGGTGGTGGAGCTGCAGAAGTTCTCAGTGGATGTGGAGTTAGGCCTGGCAAGGAGCTGCTTGCTGTGGGCTCTCCATGGCCAAAGTGGGATGTGGTAGGAGGAGGGAAGGAGCGTGGCTGAAACCACCACCACCACTTGTGGGGTCACAGCTGAGCGTCACCACCAAGGAGGGGATGAGGGCTGGAGAGTCCAGGTGCTGCTCCCAAACCTTGTCCCACTGGGGAGGAAGTTGGGATTCCCAAAATACGGGCACCATGTGCTGCACCTTCTCCCTGGAGCAGCCGTGGTTGCTTGGAGCTTCCACCTTTTCCTTGTCCAAAAAGCCTGTGGGACCTTTTCCATGCTGTGTGGCAGCTTCTGGAAAGTCCTTTGCCCAGGTGAAGGGGCAGGTGCCCAGGCTGCCATGCCACCTCTGCTGGGGTGACAAGCCATGTGACATAACCCACATGGAAGGGGATGATGTCCCACCACGCTATGGAGCTTGCTCCTCATGGGAAAAGTGAGGGGCTCTGGCTTCCCATGGCCACCTTCTCCAGCCCTGAGAGGGAGGAAGATGCAGGCTGGGGCGGGACCACCATCTTCAAGGGGTTCTGGTGGGGTGCCCACCCCTGGGTAGCCCCTCACCATCCTGCTCATCCCCCCCGCCTTGCAGAGCCGTAGAGAAGCTGAGCGACCAGCAGTTTGAGAACTATTCCTTCAAGATTTCCTACATCCCGGATGAAGAGGTGAGCTCCCCTCCGCCCCCCCAGCGGCCCCGCCGCGGGGGCCACTCTTCCAGGGAGCGGGGCTCCTCCCCGGGGGGCTCCTCGCAGCCCAAACAGCTCGAGTTCCCACTGCGGATGCTGGTGCCCACGCAGTTTGTTGGTGCGATCATAGGAAAGGAGGGCTTGACCATAAAGAACCTTACTAAGCAAACCCAGTCCAAGTAAGTACTTCCGATGGTTTTGTTTCCTTCCCTAGGGGGCTGTAGGTCCCAGCCTGGGTCCTCCCTGCGCTCGGGGCTCTGGAGGGCTGGCCAGCGCTGGTTTCTTTGGGGTGCAGCCTTTAGGGGATGGTGGAGGAGCTCAAATCCTGAGCCATTCCTGCTGGCCAGGGTGGTCTGGGCGCGGCGAGAGGGGGATGCACGCTGGAAAAGGCCAGGAATGAGTTCCTAAAGCCTCCTGGGGACAGCTGGGAATGAGGCTTTAGGGAGAAATGGCAAGTTTGGGGTGAAAATCCCCAAGGGGAATCCTCGGCGCAGTGGTCTTTGCCCTCAGGCCTTGCTCATCAATGGGATCTTAATCATATGGGATGAGCATCCCATATGGGTTAGAGCTGTTGTAGGGGGAAAGGGGACACCGTGGGAGCACTGCCACGAGAAGGATGGGCTTTTGTAACTGCGTGAAGCCTTTTTGGGCGATGAACATCTTTTAACATTTACATTTTTGAAGTCAAAAAGGGAAGAACCAAAACGGAAGGGGTTGTCTTGCCAAGGGTTTCCGTGTTTCTCTTGTCGCTCTTCTCCTTGGTCTCGCCACTGACTCTCTGCATGGTTTTCCCGCATGGTTTGTCCCTGTGCAGGTGTGTGTGTGTTTGACCCCGAGCTGCCTCCTCCCCTGCTCAGCACCCCGACCCCGGTGATCCCACGGGACACAGGACTCCTGTCCCACCACATCCCAGTTCTCAGAGGAGCTTTTACAGACCAGTTCCTTGGTGGTAGTGCAGAGTTAGGAGCACGAGCCAGATCCCAGCGCTGGGTTGGCAGGAAGAGGTTTGTATGGAAAGGGGGGCAGAGGAGTAGGGAGAGGAGCTCTTGGAGCCTGGCTGGCCCTCGGGAGCTGGTCCTGGTTGGCCACAAGCCCTTCTCCAGGTGAGTCTTGGTGGGATGAGCAGCAGGGGTAGCTGTGTCCTCACCGCCCAAGACTGGAAGTTACCCTGAGCCTGGTGAATGAAGAAGGTGAGGAGGTGCTGGTTTCTCCTGACCACAAGGCCAAATGCTGCTGCCTGGGGCAGTTCCTGCCACCAAGTTGTCCCTCCTTGTGGATTAGCTCCCAGTGCTGTGGAGGAAGGCCATGCTCCGTGCTCTCCCTCTCTCCTGACCTACCCACAGAGACCACGTGCCATGGTGGGCCATCACTTCCACTCCAGCCTTGGGCAAAGGGGACTTCAAGCACCCATCCTGGGCAGTCACAGAAGATGCTTTCCTTCCATTTGGGATGTCATCCCACAGCTCTGTCCCTGCTCGTGTCACCCTCACCCACATGCCCAACCCTTGCTCCTACCCCAAGAGACCTTGGCTTCTGGATTCTTCTGGCCCTGTTGGATTCCACCCCCTGGCTGCACAGACAGTGATCCCAGCGATGCTCCTGAGCTCCAGGGGACACAGCCGTCCCCATGCTGAGCCATCTTCATCTGTGGAGAAGCCCAGACTGAGAGCCCACCCCTCCAGACCACCTTGGAACTCGATGAGGAGAGGACCACGGTGACCCAGCAGCCACGGGACCAGGATAACCCCATGTGCACACCATACTGTCCACCTGGAGAGGGCTGTCCCTCATGGCCACCACTCCCTGAAGGATTCCCAGCCCCCCATAATGTGCCTTGGAGGTTTTTCCTGCTGCCCCACGGGCAAACCTGCCCTGTCCCAGTCCCACCATCCCCGGTCACCCCTGCCTGCAGCACCTGGTGATGGGGTGAGGGTGCTCAGGGTCCCCTTCCCATCCTCCCATTGGGATGGAGCCATGCAGCAGTGGCACTGGGACATGCTGGACAGTCCAGAGCTCTCCCTTCTCCAGCCCTTTGGGGTGGGCTGTGCCCGAATGCAGCAGCTCCTTCCTGGTGTCCCATCTTCTCCCTGCAAAGTGAGCTTTCCACACCCTTCAGGTGTGGGATGGCTTGGTCAGCCAGAAATTTGGTCTGTGCCCCTCTCTGGGGCTTGTCCAAGGTCCTCATCACCTCAGTGCCTCCATCCTGCCCTTCCATGGGGCTTGGTCCTTTCCTGGTGCTCAGCTGTGTCCCCATCTCTACCAGCCTCAGCTGCTCGTGGTTCAAGGAGCTGCTTGGCTCCCATCTGTGGGGTTTGTTGAGGTTCCTCATGGGTTCCCCCTAACGGGGAGCATCAGCCTGGTCTGTCATGGCCTCGTGTGGCCCCTCGTGGTGTTCTTGCCCTGGTGAAGGGAGCAGACAAGTGTCCCTGATCCTGCCCTCCAAGTCAACCTGATGGAGCTGCACAGCTGGGAGCACCTCAGAGGGTGTCACACAGCACACAGCAGGGTCACCACGAGCTGTGGATGTGACCAAGGGCAGAGAGAGCTCGGTGGTCCCAGTGTCTCCAAAGAGGACCAGAGGACCTGCCTGATCAGCTCTGGCTGAAGCCATGGGAGACCTGAAGACATGGAGCCTACAAAGGGGATCACGCTTGCTCTCCACTGCCTATTCCATGCTTGGATGGAACCACTTTGAGGTCCCTTTGGAGCTGGTGGGGTTGGTTCTGCCTTACCTGGCTCACCCTCTGCTTCTGACACGCTGGCTCGTGAGCTCCTGGAAGAGCTGACCTGTGCAAACCCACTGGGATCCCACCCCACCCCATCACAGATGGGGGTGACTCTGCCCTCCAGCCCTTGGCCTGGCACGCTCAGCAGCACCCAGGAGTGACCCCGGTCAGGATGGGGACCTCGGAGACGTGGCTGGAGGCTCCACCGGAGCCGAGCACCAGCGGGATTCCCCGAGGGGCTGAGCAGCCACTGCTGCCCCTTCTCAGAAGATCTGGCCCCGACTGCAGCAGTGACAGGGACGCCACGGTGGTGGCCAATGGCAGGATGGCCATCCATCACCCTCCGGTGGGAAGAGCGCGCGGAGAAGACTGGAGAGGTTTCTTCCCCCTGTTCTCCAAGACACGTGGTTGAGGTGCGGGAGTCTCCTACCCTGCTTTCCTCTCTCCCTCTCTCTCAGGGCCTTTGCCAGGTACGGTTGAGCGTGAGGAGCGAGCTGGAGGTGCGTTCCTCCTCCCCGCCATGAGCTGAGGGAGGACCAGAGGAGTAGAGCACGGTCCCGCCGGGGCGCCCGGGAGGGCCTGCGGGTCCCCCGTGGGAGGGCGTGAGTACCAGCGCTGTTGTTGACGTGTTGCCTCCGTGTCGGGACAGACGCTGCCCACGGGTAAGTTCTCTCTGTCCCGAGGGACGTGGTCGCTGGACAGCCTCGGGTGTCGTGCAGAGAGAGACAGAGGTCAGAAGGGACCTCTGGAGACCCCTAACCTGGTCTCCTGCTCCAAGTGGGACTGGCAGCAGAGAGGATAGAGAGGTGGCTCAGGGCTTTGAGCAGTTGAGGATTTGTTCTGCATTGTGACACCCCTCAGCTCCTGGGACCTCGGGTCCTGCAGGTGAACGTAGCCCAGACCTGATCCAAACCACCCAAAACCTGGGCTTGCATGAGCCAGGGGGTGGTAGGTGCACCTCAGACCCAGGCTCGCCCCGAAGCTTGAGCAAGTGCCGTAATGAGTTTTTCTCAGCTCCTGAGCTCTCCCAAACCCTCTGTGTGTCTCCAGACCCATCTCAGGGGGCTCCTCTCTGCCCGTTGTTTCGCCGCAGGGTGGACATCCATCGGAAGGAGAACGCCGGCGCCGCCGAGAAGCCCATCACCATCCACGCCACGCCGGAGGGCTGCTCCGAAGCGTGCCGCATGATCCTCGACATCATGCAGAAGGAGGCTGAGGAAACTAAATCGTGAGTGCTCCTGGCTCGGCCAAACAGGGACTGGGAAATGGGGCTGGGTTTTCCTCTCCTTCCACCACGTCCTTGGTGGTCGTCCCTGGAAATTGGGTTTTCTGGCCAGATGGACCTTTAGATTCTGCTTTCGAATCCATTTTAGAGCAGAAGAGATTCCCTTGAAAATCCTGGCACACAACAGCCTGGTGGGGAGGTTGATTGGCAAGGAGGGACGCAACCTCAAGAAGATCGAGCAGGACACGGGCACGAAGATCACCATCTCCCCGTGAGTTCCTGTGCCAGGACAAGGGGAGGGCAGGGATAGATGGGATATTGGGAAGGAATTCTCCTCTGTGAGGGTGGGCAGGCCCTGGCACAGGTTTCCCAGAAGACCTGTGGCTGCCCCATCCCTAGAAGTGTTCTAGACCAAGTTGGATGGGGCCTGGAGCAACCTGGGCTGGTGGAAGGTGTCCCTGCCCATGGCAGGGGGTGGCACTGGATGAGTTTTAAGGTCCTCTCCAACCCAAACCATTCCATGCTTCCAAGATCCATGGGCAGTGCTGGAGCTGGAAAACAGAGCGTGCATCCTCCCATGCACATTCCCCACCCCGGGTGGATGTTCCCCTTCCCAGGGGGATGGTCTGTTGGGCAAGGAGAAGGGTGTGTGGGGGATCTGTCTGGAGGAGCCCTCAGCTTTGACCTGAGTTTTCCTGGGGTTTCTCCTGACTCAGAGGAGGAACGTAACCACCTCTGTGGGTTTCCTGTGGGGCAGTTTGCAGGATCTGACCATTTACAACCCCGAGCGGACCATCACGGTGAAGGGCAGCACGGAGGCCTGTTCCAATGCAGAGGTGGAGATCATGAGGAAGCTGCGAGAGGCCTACGAGAACGACGTGGTGGCTGTCAATGTAAGCTCCAGCCTTCTTCCTGGGATGGCCAGAAGGAAACCCATGCTCTGGTGAGAAGCCCAGAACCCCCACAGTGCCTTTCACACCTCTCTCCATGTCTTTGTTTTCCCAGCAACAAGCCAACCTGATCCCAGGGCTGAACCTCAGTGCTTTGGGCATCTTCTCCACGGGGCTGTCCATGCCCCTGTCCATGCCAGGGGCCCGAGGGGCTGCGGCTGCCACCCCATACCACCCCTTTGCAGTAAGTGTGGGAGGTTTGGGGGGCACGGGGTGTTCCTGGGGGCAGAGGGGTGTCTGGAGTGTCTTGCTGTAGCTCTTGGGTTGGGTGGTCACCGTAGCTGTAGGAGCAACCTCCTGGAGAGCCTTGAATGGGAGCTCTCAGTCCTTGCCATTTGGGGAAGATGCTTGTCAGAGCAGGGATGGGGAGAACAGGGAGTGAAGGTGGCTCGTCCCTCCTTGGGTTCGGCTGCATCCATGTGTGGTGCTGAGCTCGATGTCCCCTGTGTGCAAAGGCTGGCTGTGTCCCAGGGCTGCTGCTCCCTGAAGAGAGCATGGAAGAACCTCACAGGTCCTGATCTGAGCCCACCACCGGGTTGTGGTGGTGTGGACTGGGCTGTGCCCTGCAGGTCTGGTCTTGGTGGCCACCCAAGGACCCACCCTGTGCATCCCAGTGTCCACCCCAGCTCAGAGGGAAGGGTGTTCCGTGTCCTTGGGGTGCTGAAACCTGGAGAAGGATTTTCAAAACTGCTGGGCAGGGATGGTCCGGTGCCTGGAGAACACGATGTGTACTGATGGAGAAGGTCCAGCCCAGCCCAGCAGCACCTGCAGAGCACCCCTGGGTCCCCTGGGGGCTGTCTCTGTTGGTCTCTGAATCATTTATTCCGAGGTGTGGGTTAATTGTGCTGTTTTCTCTTCCTGGTGATGGCAGCAGCAGAGCGGGAGGAGGAGAACGGTGAGTGCCAGGGAGGGTGAGTGGGGGGTGATGTGTGTGGTGGCCCTGGAGGGCACCAAGAGGGTCATTCTGTCTGTCTGTGCCCTCCTGTGGAGGGGAGGATGCTCTGCCTGAATATCAGGAGGCATCAGCTTGTGGGAGACATTTGTGGGTGTGATGGGGAGGATCTGGGCAGGTCTCCTGATGGGCAGCATTTGGTGTGGGGTCCTTCATCCCAAGGCTTTTCATGTCCTCTTTCAGGTCCCCCCAGTGGGGCCAATATTTCCTCTGCCCCTGTTTTTTTAGAGTAAGACAAAAATTCTGGACGTCTGGATATGGGGTGAGGATAGAAGATGTGGAACAGGGGGAGCTGGGGAGAAGTGCCCACCCTGGCTGGGTGGGAAGGGGCCTGTTGATGTCTCCCAGAGCAGGGGGGAGTTCTGGCTGCTGCCAGGAGAAATGTCTGATGGATCTGAGGCACAGAAGAGGTTGAGGTGGGTTGGGGTAGTGGGGTCCTGGCACACCCCCCTTCCTTTTGGCCATGGAGAGACCCACTGTCTCCCTGTGCCCAGCCCAGGGGTTGGGAGAACATCTCCAGTCTTTGCTTTTCCCTCTCTTGGAGCTGGGGACCGACAGTGGGGATGGAAATCAGAGCCACACCAGGCGTTTTGCTGTTCTCCCCAACCCCTGCCCTCTCCACAGGGGACCAGTGGTGGTGACAGCACAGCCAAGAGGCTTTCCAGGGTTGTGGCTGCTCCAAAGGCTTGTAGGAGCCAGTTTTCTGCTGAACATCAGCAGGACACAGCTGAAAAACCAGGAACTGGGGCTAACTTGGAGCTCCCACTGCCTCCCAGCCCCGTCATGCCATGCCACAGGCACAGGGTCTGGGCTGAAGTTCACCCTGGTGCACCCTCAGGGGGTTAGGGGTGTTGCTCTGTCACTCGTGGTGGTGGCACACTGCTCCATGTGGGGCTGGGGGTGGCTGGGAAGGGGCTGGCACCTTGGGGACATCACTGATGTCACTGATCCTTGTTTTCTCTCCCACCACAGGGCTCCTCAGCCTACCTGTCGGGTCTGTACGGACCCCCCCCAGCTGGCACCTTCCCCCATCAGCACCCTGTAAGTGCCCCTTCCCCCATCAGCACCCCAAAAGTGCCCTGGCACCTCCCTCCACGAGGTCTTCACGTGGGCGCCTTGGCAGGGTGGGAGGTGTGAGGCCAAGGCAGGCCAAAACCAAGGGGTGTGGGTGCCAACACTCCAACCCAATTAAACCCAACTCAACCCACCCAACCCAACTCGACTCAATTTAACCCAACTTGACCCAACTCAACCCAACCCACCTCCTCCTCGACACTGGCACGCTGGCAGGGGGAAGCCACCCCTGATCCAGCTGGTGCCCTGACCCTCTGGCTCTTCTGTGCCCTCCCAGCTGCCGGAGCAGGAGGTTGTGAACTTGTTCATCCCGACGCAGGCGGTGGGGGCCATCATTGGGAAGAAGGGGCAGCACATCAAGCAGCTGGCACGGTTTGCTGGTGCCTCCATCAAGGTGAGCAGGGGACTGCAGGGCTTGCCCAAGGCTTCATGGCTCAGTTTCCCCTTCCTGCTACCGAGGGCAGACAAGGGAAACCCTTTGGGGGGTGTTTTGGTCCCCAGATTAGTAGAAACCCAGTCCTGCAGCAGCCTGGTTGTCACCCCTGCTTGGATGGGGGGGATGTCCTTGCATGGGGAATGTCCCTGCATGGGGGGGATGTGCCATTTAGGGGAGGTGTTGCCCAAGGAGGGGGTCACACTCACATTCCTTCCCCTTCCCTTCGCAGATTGCCCCGGCAGAAGGTCCGGATGCCAGCGAGCGGATGGTGATCATCACGGGGCCACCTGAGGCTCAGTTCAAGGTGGGGTGGGCATGGGGGGGACATGGGGGGGACATGGGCAGTGGCACGATGAGGGCATCCCTTTGCTCCCCATTGTGCTGTCACTCTTGAGTGCCAGGGGTGCTCATGGCTTGGCACCACAGTTTTGGTGCTGGTGGATATCGGCACACCCTCCCTGTGGGGATGGAGGGCACAGTGGGCATCGCTGGTTTTACTTCCCTTCCGCCCCTTCTGCAGGCCCAGGGGAGAATATTTGGGAAGCTGAAAGAGGAGAACTTCTTTAACCCCAAGGAAGAAGTGAAGCTCGAAGCCCACATCAAGGTGCCTTCCTTCGCCGCCGGCCGCGTCATCGGCAAAGGTGGCAAGACGGTAGGTGTGGGGTGCAGAGTTGGGCATCCCCCACTCCCACCACCCTGTCTGGGTGCTCCATGGTCAAGGCAATGTCTCAGTCCCAGCCCCACGTCCTGGAGGTGGCTCTTGGATGGTGGACAGGGTGTGACCCCCAACAGTCCCCATGGCATGGGCTGGCTCGGAGCTGGGGGTGACACCAACAGAGGAGCATTTTGGCTCTCCCACCCCAAAACCTGGCTCTGTGGCTTTGCTCCAGGTGAATGAGCTGCAGAATCTGACGAGTGCAGAAGTGATTGTGCCGCGAGACCAAACCCCGGACGAGAACGATGAGGTCGTCGTCAAAATCATTGGGCATTTCTTTGCCAGTCAGGTGAGGTTTGGCCACATGGCCACGGCTTTTCTGACATTCCCAGGGTGTTTTAAGGGAAGCCACCAAGAATGGAATTCCCTGAGCATCCTCTTGCTCTGATCTGAGAGGTTTCTGAGCACCATTGTGGGCAGTTTTGGTCACCACAGTGGAAGGGAGGTGTTCACCTTTAGAGAGCATCCAAAGGAGGGCAGTGATGATGCTGAGGGCACTTGGGGTGTCCAGATGGAGGAGAAGAGACTGAGGGGAGACCTCGTTGCAGGGACAGCTCCCTGGGGAGGGGCAGAGGAGGGGGAGGCACTGATCTCTGCTCTGTGGGGACCAGGGACAGCACCCAGGGAAGGGCTGGAGCTGTGTCAGGGCAGGGTCAGG
>JAXCLP010000010.1:20760719-20772140 GCA_035584035.1 Lepidocolaptes lacrymiger
CCCCCCCCATGAGGAGGAATTCCTGCCTGGAAAGGGTGGTCAGGGATTGGAAGGGGCTGCCCAGGGAGATCTGGAGTGCCCATCACTGGAGGTGTCCAAAGCAGGACTGGCTGTGGCACTCAGTGCTCTGGGCTGAGGGACAAGGTGGGCATCGGGCACAGGGTGGGCTCCATGATCTAAGAAGTCTTTTCCACCCTCAGTGATTCTTTGGTTGGTCTCTGTGGGGCTGCTCTGCTCTGGCTCTACAGAGCAGCTGGATTAAGGGGTTTTACTGGCAGAGACAGGTAGGGATGTTCAGGACACATGAAAACCTGCTCCTGTTACACTCCAGGGGATTTAAAGCATTGAGCAGAACAGCTCATAGTGAGGGGCAGCCTGTGACAGGGCAGGAACAGGAACAGCTCAGGCAGGGAGGGGAAAAGGCCTCAGAACAACCCAAAGGATAAAAAAGCAGCTACTCACAACAGGGTTGTACAAATGTCATCTCCTTTCTGGCCCAAGGAGTCAAAGTATTGGATGGTTTTCTTTCTGACATCTATGACCTGGGATTAAAAGGTGACTGTTGGACACAGCAGAGCCCAAACTCTACAGGACTTTTCTTGCTAGTTTTGTTCCTCCCATGCCCTAAATAAAAGGCCAGTTTGACTCACCAGCAGAGTCCAGTGCACTCTGAGGTGAATGGGCACCAAGATGAGATCCTGCTTGAAGAGATCCACACCTCTGGTCCATCTCCTCACTGCTTTGTAGCCTCCAGAACACAGTTTGGGATAAAAGAAGGTACTAAAAGCATGGAGTGCTGGATATCCTTCCCTCTTACTTCTTTCCACCAGAAGGTTCATGTAGAAATTGATGACCTGGACCAGGGAGAGGAAAGTTGAGATGTAAGAGAAGACAGGCACTTAGCAAATGAAAAAAGCATCAACTTGTCTTTGCTAGCCCCTCTTGAGTACAGAACTGGCAGCTTTTGCTCTGAGAACATTACACTGGGGCACTGGTGCTGCTGGATAAAAGCACCTGCACCCGTTCCAGCAACCCAGCCTGACTCCTGGAGTTGCAGAACCCAAGGAAAGGAGCTTCCAGAGGCTCCTGTCCCCAGAGAAGTGTCCCTGTGCTGCAGCTCCTGGTACCTCGTCGTTGAGCCAGTGCAGGTGGTGCAGGGTGCAGATGTCCTCCCGAGTGACCTTGAGCTTGAAGGCACTGCTCAGGATCTCACCAGGCTCCCCTTTGCCCAGGGCAGCAGAGACCTCCTTCTCCATGGCCTGGAAGGGACAATTCAGCAGGGAAGGAGTCGTGAAACAGGACAGGGGGCACAGCAACCTTAAACACCCCCTGAATGCAGCTCAGGTGCCACAGCAGTGGGCACTACCAGGCCCCTGCTAAGGCAGCAACAGCCCTGGTCTGCTGTTGGGCACAGGTACCTCTGTGAGTGGAGCAAAGTCCTCTGCTGGCTCTTCTGAGCACGGGGATGGCTCTCTGTCCACAAAAAAAAAGTCTGTGGACAGAACAGGCTTCACATGGAATTGGAATAACATCTCTTGGGGCACTTCAGCTTCACGCTGGCCCTGTCAGACAAGGGGACATGGAGTTACAGAGGGGTTTTGGGGGGACAGTGCAGACAATCCTGCTTGTGTGCCAGCCTGGGAGGGTTTCTGTGCACACAGCCAAGCAGCAGACACTCAGAGTCACTTTGGAAAGGTGACTGCATCCCAGCTGTGCCCTCAGAACATCACACAGGCCAGGGAGGCAGGAAGGGCCTTTGGCCTGGACCAACATCCAGGAGGGCAGCAAAGCCCCCAAGGCAGCAAGCTGAGGTCAAGATTGATTTCTATTTACAAATTCTACTTTGGATCTCAATCCTGACCAGAGATGAATTATATTTTCCTAAAAAAAGGGAATTAATGGCTAATTTCAGCTTACCTGTTGCTTCACTGCAACAGTTTGTTTCCCTGATATTGCCTGTCCATGAGAGTCTTCTGGTGGTGTGTAGTAGCTGGGGAGAAAAAAAGAGAAGCACATGAGTTGAATATTCAAACACTGTCCCACAAAATTCCCAGGAATTCACCTTCTGGATAAGAAAGGCTTTTTCAAGGCTGATTCTGAGACATGATACCATCAGTTCCCTGCCCCATTCCTTGTGTAGCAGCAAGACTGGGATGGATGAGGAGCTGGAAACTTTTGACAACTTTAAACCTCCTACAGGTTTCTCATTCTCTGAAAACCAGGAGCAAGCAGCACTTCCTCTGCCAGGTGTTTTGTGACCTCCTGGTGACAAATCCCACGTGCCAGGTGTTCTATAGCCAGTTGTCTTATGGGAACTGAGAGCAGCACGTGGAATTTGGGTACAATAGGACACCAATGGGGTGTTGACTTGTCTTTACTCAAGAGAGGGACTCTCCCCCCTTTGGAGAGGATGAGCATTAAAACCACACAGGCTCTGGAGAACAAACACACCCAGAGACATCAAAGTTGTCCACAGATCTCCCACTGTCACCAAACAATCTCCTTTTCCAAGAGGGAGACCTACAACAGACTTTCCTTTAAAGGCACGTGGTGAGAGAGATCACAGGCTTTGTCAAATTACTTCATTGAGGAGTTAAATCTGAAAAAAAGGGCAAGAAAATGTCCCTTTGACTTGAACCCACCACACTCTACCCATGATTTCCTTCTCTCCCCTCGAGCTTAGGGGAAGCAGTGACTGTTTAACTGATGATGCTGCACAACTAAATATAATTCTTGTGTCCAAGAGCTTTGAGCAATCCCACAAACCAGCCCTGAGATGCAAAACTGTCTTTTGGAAGTTGATACAGTCATGCCCACAGAGCTACAAGAAACAAGCAGCACGATGAAAAGACACCCTTACCCAATCATGACACCTCTCTGAGGCAACTGGGGGCTGAAAGCATCTCCACATTTGACACCTGCACAGAAAAGCAGCAATGTGACAACAAGAAGGTGGCTTTCCATTCCAGCAGCTCTTGGTTTCTGGGTGACAGCCCAAAAACTTTAAGTGATGGCTGTATGGTTAGTTCAGACTCTGGTACCTACTCAGAAATCCTTTGAAACCCCATGGGATTTCAGGATAAAGGCCCAGATGTGTAAAAAGAAGTGATGAAACAATACTGAAATAATGAACAGTGGCAAAAAACCACCTGGTATGATATTAAACTAATGGTTTGCTTGGTTTGGAAGCTCTGCTATCACAGAAACAGCCCTGTCTAGCATTAAAATGGATGAAAGAGCAGCTCTGAGTGAAGCAGCAGCAGCACCTGAGGGTGCAGAGTCCCCTGTTCCCCTCCCCTGGTACAAATCCCAGGTACCACCACCCTCTGTGCACACACAGGGGGGTCACACCTGCAGCTCTGGCACAGTCAGGGCTCAAATACCATTTCAAACCACCTGTTTTCCCTTCAGTAAATCCCTCACAAACCCAGTTTAGCCAAAAACCAGCTATGGGTTAGGAAATGCCCTGGTTTGGTTAGAAATCTCTCTGCAAAGACCAGACCTGAATCCTGGGGACACTCACGGGTCCTTTGTGTCACACATGGGTAGACATCCCTGGACTTCTGTCCTTTCAGGGGATTCCCAGTCCCCACTGGCTCCTTGGAGTGGGTTTGAACCCTTTGGTGTGGCATAAAAAAAAAGAAGACAGAGAAGAATCAGAGTTCTCACAAGTGATTTGCTACCAGTGCACAACAATTCCCCAGAGGGGACACAGGTGACTTGCACACAAAGTCTCAGCTACAGCTGGAAGCCACAGCTAAAGCAAGAGGAGGTAAAAGGAGGCTGTTTGACCCCTGAATAGAACCATCCTGTCACTGGCTCCAGCACTAAATGCACAGGGCATTTCCATGAGTTCACATCCAGGCACAGTGAACACAAAAGGGTCACATTTTCTGTCTCCACTCTTTGAAAAGCCCCACCCATCACGACATTCCATCCTGTGCAGAGCCCCGAGGGCAGGAAAGGTTCATTCCCCTCCCCACAAAGTGGCCACCCCAGAGTTAAGGGACTTTTGGCTTGTAATTACATGTTGGAGCTTGCTGGCTGTGAAGAGCTAAGACGTCCAGAATATTTTGCCTTGAACATCTTCAAGATCTCTTTGTATTTCTGGCTTTCTCCTCGCCGAAGATCCTAACAGGGGGGAAGGAAAAAAAAAAGACTTCAGCAGGAATTCCCAGCCCTTCCTTTTGTCTCAGCCTAACTGTGGAGAAGCTACAAAGCTGTTTCACCCCCAAAGAATTCCTTTGTCCCCAGGTTACCTCCTCAGCAGCACACAAGGGCCTCCCTGGGCTGTTGACTCCTGGAGAGGTGGGATGTGGCATGGGGAGCTCCTTGATGGGGGGCCTGGGTGTTACAGGGCTCTCTGGAGCAGGTTGGATGTGGTGATTATTCCTCTTCAGGCTGAAAACAGCACCAGAAAAGGAAAGAACACTCAAATCTCCTCATTTAGTGATCAGATTGAATTAGCACCTCCTCACTCAAGCACGGGCACCCACAGCAGGCTGCCCAGCACCTTGTCCAGGTGGATTTTCCAGCATCTCCATGGACAGAGACTCCACCACCTCTCTAGGAGACCACCCTCAGAGTAAAAAAGGTGTTTCCCAGTGGAATTTTCTTCGGTTTTGGGATTTTTTTTTTGTGGTTGTGGGTTTTTCTGTTTGCACTCCTCACCTCAGCCTCTCCCCAAGTTTAACACCTGCTCCTACCACAGGGGGCTGGAAGTGTTGAACTTGTTCATCTTTCTCAGATCTGGATTTAAAGAGCAAGTTTAAAGCTGGTTAAAAGCAAAAATAAAAAACAAACTCATAGCTGGAGAGCTCCCTTAGTACAGAACACCATGGAAAAACACTGCTGTGTGGACACAGAGACATGGGGAAACACAGAGGAACTTCAGGGATGAAAGTGGAAGAAGGCAAAAAAAGCTCCAGGGAAGAAGTGAAAGGAAACAGAAGGGTTTTTACCTCAGATATGGAACTCCTTTGTAAGGAAGGGACAGTGTGTCCCTAGTCAAGCACGTGTTGGTGTCACAAGGCATTTTAGCTACGAGAGAAGAGCACAAACCATCAGCAACTGCTCAAGGAAACTGGAGCTGTAGGACTACAAAGAGCTTCACCAAAGACAAATTACTTCCATTTTCTCCCTCATGTCCTGATACTATTTGTGTTATGTTGCTTCAGGATATTTTTATATTAGCAATTACAGAATGTTGCCATCCTGAACCTGAATCAAAAAGGGGGTTGAGGCTCTACTGTCTAAACTTAGCACTGAAAACATCTCCTGGTAAATTAACAGTGGGCAGAACTGGAGGCACCAGAGCTGCATCCAAGGCAGCTCCTACATGGAGATGCCAAGATAAATCCCAGAATATCCCTGAAAGGCATCTCAAGGATCATCAAGTCCAACCCCTGGCCCTGCACAGGACACCCCAACCCCCCCACCCTGCTGTCCACACACTCCTTGAGCTCTGGCAGGTTTGGGGCTGTGCCCACTGCCCTGGGGAGCCTGTTCCATGCCCTGACCCCCATCCAGAATCAATGCCAGGATGCAGGGAAGAAACAGAGCTCACACTCCAGCATTCTCAGAAAGGAGTGAAGAGCTTGCTGCCCAGCCTTACCAACTTCTACTCTGTCCTCAGGTGCCACGCAGTCTGTTGCTCTTGTCAATGAAGAGTCAGAAGAAGTGCTCTGAGCCTGAGATAAAACCAAAACCAAGCACCAGAGTGAGCATAACCCGAATAGGAATCCAAGCAAACCTCAGCTATCCCAAAATGCAGCCAGCTCTGTCCTGACTCTCAGGGCCCAGGGTGAGGTTGCAGCAGGAGCTCTGACAGGATGGCCCTTGCAATAGAGGCTCTCCCACATGCAGGGACTGACAGAGCACAGGTTTATCCCCAAATTCTCCCCCAGATTTGTGCTCACCCCTTCTCCAGGCTCAGACAGAGAAGCAGCATTGCTGCCCGAAGCCTCCTGGCACCCACTTGTTGCCTTGGGTGGCAACTGGGTGGCCACAGAAACGTCTCTGAGTCTCTTGTCAGTCCCACAGACGAGGCATTCTGGAAACAAAAACAGCCCACCAGGCCATAAAAGGTCAGCTGGAAATCAGGATTCCTGCTGGTATCAAAGCCCAGCTCCTCGAACCCACCTGGCCCAGGGGACTCGTTTCAACAACCCCCCAACAACCCCCCAGCAGCCCCTCCCAGGACAGCAGGGGCAGCACCATTCCCAGGCAGGAATTAGGAGGATCTCCAGTCCTTGTGGGACAGCAACAGCTTTGGTTTAAAACAGTCTTTGTGCTGCCCTGCAGGGCCTCAGTGCCAGGGAGACCTGGGATGTCCCGTGCCACAACCAGGAGTTATCCTTGGTGCAAATACATGGCAGTCCCAGGAGGGAAGAAGTTCTTCCATAATTCTCCCTTCCTCAGGCCACATTCTCTGACCCTCAGGTTGGGAAAAGCCCTCTTAAGATCATCAAGTGACCAGCACTGCCATGTCCCCAGGTGCCACAGCCACATGGATTTTAACACTGGGGCACACAAGAGACTCCCTCAGGCCACAGAAATGGCTGGGAAATCCACAGTTGCAGCAGCAACCCTGAAGTCCAAACCCCAGAGCTACCCAAGGTACCTCAAACCCAAAGAAAACCAGGCCCACCAGGCCCTTCTGGGAGGGGCAATACCTGTTTTCTGCTTCTTTGCAGGAACCTCATCAGGATCTTCCTCCAGTGACGGAATGCTGAGGGCAGAACAAGCACAACAGTGTTTTGCAGCCACAGCTCAGCTCCCAACAGGTCACCTTCCCTTCCCACATCCCAAAGATCTCCCCTGGGATCACCTCCCAGAGAGTTCATCATCCCACTGAACCGTATCAGGCTTCTTTTTCTCTTTCTGTCAATGCTTCCTGATGTTTTATGTGTGTTCCTATCACCAAAAAATTCCTCAGCATGTGAAGTTTCCCTCTTTCCTCGAGGTGAGCAGCATCCCAGAGGTCACCAGGCCATCCAGGTTCATGTCACTGCTTTGAGTGGCAAAGGGAAGTTGAATGGGACAGGAAATTAGAGGTGGGAAAGCACCTCCTGCTTCCAGCCACTTAAATGACCTGCTGAGTCAGTGCTCAGGAAGGAGTCCTTGAAACAATTACCAGCCTCACCCTCTCTCAGCAGCCTAAATCCAAGGATTCTACCATGATAAAGTCCAGCAAAGCCTTTTCCTTTAGGAACAGAGCACAAAGGACATGCCTATCTTTCCCTTTTCCCCAAGAGCTCATTCCTCCTGAGCTGCTCCTGGGTGGAAACCACTCATGCAACACGTGGCTCTTTTCCAGAGGCATTCCCTCCTCTCCTTCCCTCTGGAATGGGCCACCTGGAGGGAGTTTCTGCCCGAGGGAGCCTCCACACTGCCCAAAGCACAGCATGCAATCCATACATTCCCTCTGTTCCAAGTGGAGATGGCTCAGCCATGGGCACGGGGAGCCCCCTTTTCCTCTCCCATGGCTTCCCTCCCTCCAGCACATCCCCAGGGCCATAAGTACCCTCCCTGCTGCTGCTCCAGCACAGCTGCTCCAAATCTCCACCCCTGCTCCTTTCCCAGGCCCCACCGTGAGGGGGAAAAGGAGACGAAGGGCTGGGTTGGCCAGGGGAGCTATTGGGAATATCTGGGACCCACAACCACCCGGCTATCTGGGATTTATTGGGAATATCTGGGACCCAGAGTCACCTCGGCATCTGGGATTTATTGGGAGTATCTGGGATTCACTGGGAATACCCAGGACCCACAACCACCTGAGATTCACTGGGAATACCCAGCACCCACAACCACCTCAGCACCCGCGCTTTGTATTTTGCGGCCTCCCGGCCGGTCCGCGGGACCCACGCGGGGCTCTGGGGCGGCACTGGAGGGGGTGGGGGCCGCGGCGAGGGGCGGGAGGCGGCGGTCCCTGGTGGGGGCTGACCTGGGGGGCGGCCTCTTTGCGGTGGGCGCTGTCGGAGCGGGCGCTGAGGGCGGTGAGGGTGCTGAGGGCGGCGGGCCCGGCCGGGCGGCGCGGAGGGCACGGAGGGCCCCGAGCAGCCATTGGTACATGGGCCGCGCGCCGCGCCGCGCCGGGACTGCGCATGCGCGCGCGGGGGCACGCCCACCCCCGCGGGAAAGGACACGCCCACCGCCCACTCGGACACGCCCACCCGCGGGAAGGGGACACGCCAATCCAGAAAGGACACGCCCACCGCGGCTCAAAAGGGCACGCCCACCGCCCAATCGGACACGCCCACACGCAACAGGGACACGCCCACCGCTACGCAAAGAACCCGCCCACTCATAAAGGACACGCCCACCGGGCCTAGAGGACACGCCCACAGCGCACTCGGCCCCGCCCACCGCCCCCTCAGATGTCCCGCCCACCTCGCCTCCACGCCCCGCCCACAGGCCAGGCCACGCCCACCCCATAACAGACCACGCCTCCCGCGCCGCTCCAGCCCCGCCCACCCACCGCCCGGCGCGCGCTGATTGGCCACGCCCCCGTTCCATGGCCACGCGCCCCGTGCCCGCGCGCGCTTCAAAATATTTAGGAGCCCCCAAAAAGGGCCGTTTGTGCCCGTTCTGTCCCTGTCCCCCCCCCCGCCGGGGCTGCCGCACTCTGGGCGTCCCTGAGGGGTGCTGGGAGGCGATGGGCATTCATTCCCTGTGATTCCTGCCCTTCCCTGGTATTCCTGCCTTTCCCTGTGATTCCTGCCCGTCCCTGCCATTCCTGCCCTTCTCTGATGCTCCTGCCCTTGCCTAGGAATCCTGCCCTTCCCTGCCATTCCTGCCCGTCCCTGGTGCTCCTTTCCCTGGAATTCCTGCCCTTCCTTGGCGCTCCTGCCCTTCCCTGGTGCTCCTTTCCCTGGAATTCCTGCCCTTCCCCGCCCTTCCCTGGCGCTCCTACCCTTCCCTGGCATTCCTGTCCTTCCCTGGTGCTCCTTCCCTGGCATTCCTGCCCTTCCCCGGCATTCCTGCCCTTCCCTGGTGCTCCTTCCCTGGCATTCCTGCCCTTCCCCGGCGGGACAATTCCCCCTCCACATCCCAGAAAAAGCAGGGTCCGCCCCCTCCTTCCCCTCCTCGTCCGTACTGGGGATACGGAATCCCCATCCCGGCTCTCACCGCTCTGAGCCCGCACTGCGTCTCCGCTTTCCGCTGGCCATGTCGCCGACCGCCGCTGTCACGACAGGAGCCGATCCGCGACTGAGCGTCCAGTGGCGGCCGCGGGGCTCGCCCGTTCCTCGCGCCGTGGGATCCACGGGAACGGTCCCATCCCGGCCTTTGGGGGGCTTTGGGAAACGTTTCCCCGTCCCCCCATCGCCCTTCCCTCCGTGGGAGCCGCAATCCTGGAGCGGGGATGGGTTTGACGGGGGGAAAGAGGGAATTTTGGGGGATTAAAGTGGTTTTTCCCGCTGAGGGTCCCCCCGGCTATTCTTGCTTGAAGGGAATCTGCGGGGCGGGGGGATCTGGATTAACTCAAACGACTTTCCTGGGTATTTTAGGAGCTTAATTCCCAGCACTTCGGGCTGGAAGCTTCAGGAGGGAGCGTGAGCGTGGATACAGAGCCCAGCAGAGGGCACGGCAGCGCCACGCAGGAGATGCAGAGCCTTCCTCATCCTCACTGGGAGCAGCTGTGTCCCTCTCACTGCCCTTCCTCATCCTCACCGGGATCCAGTGTGTCCCTCTTACTGCCCTTCTTCATCCTCACCGGGACCCACTGTGTCCCTCTCACTGCCCTTCCTCATCCTCACTGGAATCTGGTGTGTCCCACTGCCCTTCCTCATCCTCACCGGGATCCAGTGTGTCCCTCTTACTGCCCTTCCTCATCCTCACCACGATCCAGTGTGTCCTCCTGCCCTTCCTCATCCTGACTGGGATCTGGTGTGTCCCCCTCACTGCCCTTCCTCATCCTCACCAGGATCTGGTGTGTCCCCCTCACTGCCCTTCCTCATCCTCACCAGGATCTGGTGTGTCCCACTGCCCTTCTTCATCCTCACTGGGAGCAGCTGTGTCCCCCTCACTGCCCTTCCTCATCCTCACTGGGATCTGGTGTGTCCCCCTCACTGCCCTTCCTCATCCTCACTGGGATCTGGTGTGTCCCCCTGCCCTTCCTCATCCTCACTGGGAGCCACTGTGTCCCCCTGCCCTTCCTCATCCTCACTGGGAGCCACTGTGTCCCCCTGCCCTTCCTCATCCTCACTGGGATCTGGTGTGTCCCACTGCCCTTCCTCATCCTCACTGGGAGCCACTGTGTCCCCCTCACAGCCCTTCCTCATCCTCACCAGGATCTGGTGTGTCCCACTGCCCTTCCTCATCCTCACCGGGATCTGGTGTGTCCCACTGCCCTTCCTCATCCTCACCGGGATCTGGTGTGTCCCCTCCCTGCCCTTCCTCAACCTCACCAGGATCTGGTGTGTCCCCCTGCCCTTCCTCATCCTCACCAGGATCTGGTGTGTCCCCCTGCCCTTCCTCATCCTCACCAGGATCTGGTGTGTCCCACTCACTGTCCTTCCTCATCCTCACCGGGATCTGGTGTGTCCCCTCACTGCCCTTCCTCATCCTCACTGGGACCCACTGTGTCCCCCTCACTGCCCTTCCTCATCCTCACCGGGACCCACTGTGTCCCTCTCACTGCCCTTCCTCATCCTCACTGGAATCTGGTGTATCCCACTGTCCTTCCTCATCCTCACCAGGATCCAGTGTGTCCCCTCACTGCCCTTCCTCATCCTCACTAGAATCTGGTGTGTCCCCCTCACTCCCTCCTCATCCTCACGGCCCAGTGGGATTCTAAGGGATTTCGAGTGTGTTAAACGAATTTAAATAAGTTTCCCTTTTCCCTTTTTTCTTCCAAAAACCATAACGAGGGCTGTGTGTCGTAATTGCTGGCGTGTCTTCCCAGAGCCCTTTTCCAAGGGCTGCCTTTCCCAATCCCTGTATTTTCGCAGCTCCGTGACTTCATCCTGACTCTGCCTCTCAGCCCCTTGCTCAGGGCACTGACGTGGGTGTGACTCAAAGTGAGGATATTTGGTGCACGTAACCCCAAATCCCGTTACTGGCTCCTAAATACCCCCGGGATGGCTCTGTCCCATCTCATTCCACAGGGAGCACAGAGAATTTCCACCACTGATCATCATTTATGGCTCGTTATTTAAAATAATAAAAAGTCTCTACCTTGAGTGCAGCTTCTGTGAGACAGCAGTGGGGTCCACAGACCTGGGGTTTCAAATTAGTTCAAATTAATTTCTCAGTTTTGGGTACATAAAGCAAAATACACTTTGTCATTCAAATTCCTGTGTCCGGGTGGAACAGCCTGAAGGATGAGAGGTTAACCCAGCTGAAGGGAAGGGAAGGGAAGGGAAGGGAAGGGAAGGGAAGGGACGGGAAGGGAAGGGACGGGACGGGAAGGGACGGGAC
>JAXCLP010000010.1:20772429-20789918 GCA_035584035.1 Lepidocolaptes lacrymiger
AAGGGAAGGGAAGGGAAGGGAAGGGAAGGGAAGGGAAGGGAAGGGAAGGGAAGGGA
Source organism: Lepidocolaptes lacrymiger (assembly GCA_035584035.1). Lineage (NCBI taxonomy): Eukaryota > Metazoa > Chordata > Aves > Passeriformes > Dendrocolaptidae > Lepidocolaptes > Lepidocolaptes lacrymiger. The sequence goes on from JAXCLP010000010.1 coordinate 20,772,486, forward strand.
AGGGAAGGGAAGGGAAGGTTTTGGGCTAATGGAAGGTGTCCCTGCCCATGGCAGGGGGTTGGAACGAGACTGGAGCTCCCTCCCAACCCAAACCATCCTGTGATTCCGGGATCTCAATCACGTGCTTCCCTTTCACTCTCCCTTTCAGCAGGTGACTTGTTTCCTTCTCAGTCCCCTCCACTGCTCTTCCAGGACCCATCTGTGGGTGGGAGCTGGAGCATCCTGCTGGGACAAGCCACTGGCAGCTGGATTTGGGGCAGAAGTGGACCAGCCATGCATACCAGGTGAGGTCAAATTCCAGTCTCTGTGGGGTGGTTTGCAGAAAGATGAGAAAGGAGCCTTTTATACAACAACTGACCCTTTCAGAGGGAGGATATTTCCAGCTCAGGGCATTTTCTCAGCCCTCTTGCTCTCTCATCCTGCCATGGCACACCTTCCACCACACCAGGCTGCTCAGAGCCCATCCAGCCTGGCCCTGAACACTTCCAGGGATGGGGGTTCCCTCCTGCCTTTCTCATGGGCCCTGTAAATTCCATAAAACAGCCAGTGATGTTGCTGCACGTCCTGGGCTGGCATTGGGGTCTGGAGTGTTCCCACTCCCTGCAGAGGCTCTAGGGCAGGGTGGGAGCTACCAGGGATGGACCCAGCACACCCCCTGCTCTCAGGCTGGGGGTCTCAGGGGCTGGGTTAGGGCTGGGGGTTGGCCCTGGGTGGATTCAGAGCGACTCTGCCTGACTCAGTCAGGAGCAGGGCCGAGCTTTTCCGAAGGAAAACTCACACGAACCCCCTGCCAGAAGGCTCTGGCGACCATATGGAGCTGGGAGAGGGGTGGGGGCCAGCCCTGACCTTTATTGTAGGGAGGGCAGCAGGGCTGACCCTGTCCCTGCCCCCTGGGGTGGCTGTTCCCAGGCTGCTCAGGTTGTTCCACAGGGCCCTCGGCTGAACAACACAATTAAATCCTTGAGTCCAGGTTTTAGTGTTTCCATGTGCAGCCAAGTCTCTTAATCTGGGCTGCTCGGGGACTTTTTATCCCGCGGATCCCTCGGTATGCCTGGAATGTTTGCTTTTCCTACTGTGTGCGTGTGTTTGAGGCACTCCTGTGAAAACAAGGGCTTCCTGCCTGCCTTGTAAATCTGCCCTTGATTGGCAGGGCGGCCTTTGGGGATTAATCAAGGGGCACACGGAGCTGCCACCCTGCAGGAGCTGCTCCCTGCAAAGCCCCCAGCCCATGGGTGGGAGCCCGGGGAGGGGGACCCCAAGAGCTGGCCCCTCTCCAGAGCCGTGCGGTGACAGCGGCTTGCGGGAAGAGCCTGGGAGAGGAAGGACTGGGCGGAAATTCCAGCGAGCTAAGGAAATGCTCCAGAGGGCCGGCATTGGGAGGCTTTTTCTATTGTATCAGCGAGCTCAAACATGCGGCTCCGCTTGGGGGGACCCGCTCGGCGGCCAAGGAAACCTTCCCACCTTTGCTGGGAAGGATGAAGATTGTCCCTACCAAACCTTCCCTCCTTGGCTGGGGTGGGAGAGGATGAAATTTATCCCTATCAAACCTTCCCACCTTTGCTGGGAAGGATGAATTTTGTCCCTACCAAACCTTCCCACCTTGGCTGGGCTGGGAAGGATGAATTTTGTCCCTACCAAACCTTCCCTCCTTGGCTGGGGTGGAAAGGATGAAGTTTTCCCCTACCAAACCTTCCCACCTCACCTGGGAAGGATGAAGATTGTCCCTACCAAACCTTCCCACCTTGGCTGGGCTGGAAGAGGATAAAGTTTATCCCAACCAGACCTTCCCACCTTTGCTGGAAAGGATGAAATTTATCCCTACCAAACCTTCCCACCTTGGCTGGGCTGGGACAGGATGAAGTTTGTCCCAACCAAACCTTCCCACCTTGTTTGACCAAAAAGGGGGATATTTACCCCCAACCTCATAGCCAGGAAGAAGTGAAATCCCTCCAAATTAGGGTGCTGATCCCCCACGTGTCCCTGGGAAGGGGACATGGGTCACTCCACCAACCTGGATGTCAAGTGGGAACATGTGGACAGCGAGGGGATGCTGCCCGTGGCATTTTCCTGGGTGGAACTGTGTCACCCCACGCTCCCACGGGGCTCTGGGACAGGGGACAGAGCTGCCCCTCTCCCGGTGCGCAGGAAATCGCACCCGGGGCTTTGAATTTCTCAGGACGGAGAGAAAATTCCTCTGATGTGGCAGAACCGCAGCGAGGGGTTTTGCAATGGAAATGAGGAGCCCTGTCCCGCAGGGTTGGTGGCTCCGGGGACCCTGCTGGGCTCTGCCTTTGTCCTTGCTGGCATCTGCCTGGAGGCTGCCAGGACCTGCGAGCCCCTCGCAGGAAACGGGGAAATAAAGGAAAGCAGGAAAGGACAATTGGACATCCAGGAATGGAAATGACTCAGGGGGCATAAAATGCAGGGAAGATGAAGGGGAGGAGGGTCCTGGCCCCGTTTCCAGCCACGCTTTTCCCCGCCCCAAATTCCTAAGAAAGGGCTTTGTGAAGGTGCCTGTGGCATCACCTCCCTGGGTGTCTGATGGCCTGGGAGCTGCGGCAGGAATTCCTGGGAGCAGGGATGTGCCCTGGGTTAGCCAGGTGTTGGATGTGGGATGTCCCAGCTGCAGAAGAGGAGAGAACCCAGGATAAGGTGGTGGAGAGGTGGGGAAGGAGCAGGAGCACCCCAGCCTGCTGTGACCCGCACCTGGGGTCAGATCCAGCACCCTCCCCTAAAAAAAGAGGAGTCTCAGGGCTCTGACCCCAGGATAGACATCCAAGGCATGGAGACAATGGAGAAATGGGAGCATCCCCTGGATGGGAAGGGATCTTTCCTCTCCCAGTGAGGAAGAGCTGGATCAGCCACCTTCTCACAAAGCAGCAACGGGAGGGAGGGGATTGGGCACAACCGGGAACATCCCAATCCTACCCGTGCCCTCCCCATCACGTTGAGGAGTGTTCCCTGTTGGGGTTTTGGGAATGGAGTTCACCCTGTGGCACAGCAGCACCACAGGCCACACAACCCCACGGGGGGATCGGTCCTGGGGACCCCAAAATGACGCAGGTTTCAGAGAGAGGACAGGGCAGAGGAGTGGGGCTCAGGCCTGGGGGTGTCTCAGGAGGACAGGATTCCTCTGGCTGGGATACTGGGAGGAGAGGAGGGGTTGGGGCACTGCCCATGGGGCTGAAGTGTCCTGGTTCCCTTGGGGGAATCCTGGCACTGGGAAACAGCATTTTTGTGATTCCCGAACTCCAGCTCTCCTTCCCAGCGGGGTGCACTTTGAATGCAGAGTTTGGGACAGAATCAGGCACCTGGAGGGAGCTTTATCGGGGACGTCTCCACGGAGAGGTTTGGGGGATTCAGCACCCAGGGGCTCCGTGGTCAGTGTCACCCCTGTCGCCGCTGTCACCATCACCCCGGGACTTGTGCTGAGGCTGCAAACCTCCTCTCCACCGCAGGCACCTTCCTCTGTCCCAGCCGCCGAGGCATTTTGGCAGCCGCCGAGATGCACAGGCGAGGTGATCTCATCCCGCGGGTATTTTCTTGGCTCATTGTCTCGCCCCAACGCCTCGGCGATAAGGCGCTGAGGTCAGGGGGAGGGTTTGGCATTGCCGAGCCGTGTGTCACCCCGCGGAGCCTGCGACGAGGCACCTGCGCTGCCGCAGCCCCCCATCCATCCCTGTCCCATCAGGGCCATCCCCAGGGATGCTCCCCCCGGGCACAGGGTCCCTGCAGTGCCCCCGCTGCTCTCCGTGGGTCTGGCTGCTATTTCACCTTCTCCAGAGGGAAATGAAGCGGCTGAGGCTTTTCTTACCCCCAGCGTTCGAAAGAAGAAGAGGGAACTCTTCAGATCGCTTTCCAAAGGGTGTTATCAGCCCAGGAGGGGTTTCCTGCTGCCAAAAATAGAGCAGTGTTAAGATAGGAAGGGAAGCAGGATGACTCGGGAAGAGATAAGGCCAGGGATGAGGTGGGAGAGAAACCCTGGCTGGGGGGAGTGGGGCTGGCTCCACTGGGGCTGGGGTGGGAGACCTGTCCTCTTGGGAAAGAGCCACAGCTGGGGCCTTTCAGAGGTGCTGCTGCTGGCCTTGGTATCTTGGAGTGGGGCATCATCCATCCATCCATCCATCCATCCATCCATCCCTCCATCCATCCATCCTTCCATCCATCCATCTATAGAATCGTAGGATCACAGAATGGTTTGGGTTGGAAGGGAACTTAAAGCCCATCGTGTTCCACTCCCCTGCCATGGGCAGGGACACCTTCCACCAGCCCAGGTTGCTCCAAACTGCATCCAGCCCGGCCTGTCCATCCATCCATTTATCCATCCAACCATCCATCCTGCTGGTGCTGGGCCTGGGCCAGCGTTTCCAGACTCTGCATGTTTTTGGGGACACAGGGATGAGAGCCATGCCCTCCCCTCCTCCCCATACAAGACCAGACCCTCACTGGGGTTTTGGGGTGTCGCCCCCACCCACCCCCTCCCTGTGAAGCTCCATCCATGAAGATTTGACTTGCCACTGGTAAAACGGCTGAAAAATTTGTTTCTTGAGCTTCTGAGTGCTCCTCTTCCTTCCAAGCCCCGACTCCATCTCCTCGTGCACCTTCTCTCCATGCTCCCCTCCTACATCTCCTATTTTTGGGGAGCAAACCCAGAGGGATCAAGCTGTGCCTGCAGCCCCGTGTTTGCTGTTGCATCCAGAGTGGGATGGAGCAGCAAAACAAGGAGAGGAGGCTGGAGGGTCCCCCTCCCCAAACCTGCCTGCGGGCTCTGTGCCAGCCGGGAGATTCCGAGTTCCCTCGCAAGAATGGGAGCTTAATGTCCCGGAGCTAATAAGCAATTTTCCCCTGCACCTGCCTCTCCAGGGCCGCCTCCCCTCGGGCCATCTGCCGTCTGGGGGCCTCTGGGCTCTGCACCCACCGCGGGGCTTGTGTTTCGCTGCTTTGGGGTGAGATGAGCTGGGGTGCTTTGAGAGGCGAAAAGGGGTTTGGTCCCCCTGGGTGGCTGAGCCAAAAAGGGGAATCTGAAGCTGGGAGAGTGGCCTGGGATAGCCAAAGGTGCCAAGTGTGACAGACATGAGCTGGTAGGAATGAATGGATCCACAGGGAGCTGGAATCCCCCAGCTGGGGGGATGTGAGGAGGGGGAATGTGAGGAGGGGGATGCAAGAAGGGGGATGCCAGGAGGGGGAATATGAGGAGGGGGATGCAAGGAAGAGGACACAGAGAGGGGAGGCACGAGGAAGGTGATGTGAGGATGAGGGAAACAAGGAGGGGGATGTGAGGATGAGGGACACAAGGGGTTGTGAGGAGGAGGAATGTGAGGAGGGAGATGCAAGGAGGGGGGATGTAAAGAGGGGAGTGTGAGGAGGGGGAAACGAGGATGGGGGACGTGAGGAGGGGGATGTAAAGAGGGGAGGATGAGGAGGGGGGAAAAGGATGGGGGACGTGAGGAGGGGGATGTAAAGAGGGGAGTGTGAAGAGGGGGAAACGAGGATGGGGGACGCGAGGAGAGGGATGTAAGCACAGGGCCACGAGGGAGGAGGAGGATGCGAGGAGGGGGGGACGAGAGGAGGGGGCAGAGCAGATGGGGCGGCAGGTTTGGGGGACAAAGGCCGGGGCAGATTTACGGGCCGGGCCAGCTGGCGGGCAGAGCAGCCCCCCCGCCCCGCAGCTGCCGCTCCCGCACCCGGCCGGTCCCCGCGCCCGAGGCGGCCCCGGGGCGGAGCGGGGCGGGACCGGCCCCGCATTCCGGGCATAGCAGAGCCCGGCCCGGCCCCCGCCGCCCCGGGACGCCCAGAGCCGCCGCAGCACCGCTCCGCTCCGCCATGCCCCGGTGAGTGCCGCCGTCGGGACCCCCGGCAGCCCCCCAGCCCTGGCACCGGGGACCCCCGAACCGGATTGGGACACCTCCCGACACCGGGGACCCCCGAGCGGGATCGGGACACCCCCCGGCATCGGGGACCCCCTGAACGGGACCCCTCCGGCACCGGGGACCCCCCAAACGGGGCGGGACACCCCCCGGCACGGGGGATCCCCCCGAACGGGATTCAGACCCCCCCCGGCACCGGGGAGCCCCGAAAGGGATTCAGCCCCCCCCGGACCGGGATCCCCCCGAACGGGATCCAGACTCCCCCTGGCACCGGGATCCCCCCCAGCGGGAACGGGACCCCTCTCGGACAGGGATCCCCCCGAATGGGATCCAGACCCCCCCCGGACGGGGAATCTCCTGACCAGGACCGGGACTCCCCTCCGGACCGAGATCCCCCTGGGAAAAGGACCCTCCCCGGCATGGGGAGCTCACCAAGCGGGATCGGGACCCTCCCCGACCCGGTTTCCCCCGAGAGGGACCGAAACCCCCCCCCGGCACTGGGAACCCCCCCAGCCGGGATCGGGAGCCCCCCGGGACTGGGATCCCTCCCAGTAAAAGGACGCTCCCGGCACCGGGACCGTCCTCCCCGGAACCAGGACACCCTCTTGGGACCGGGAGCCCCCCGGACGGGATCGGGACCCTGGAAAAAGGATTCCCCCAGCACTGTGATCCCCCCAGGCACCGTGGGGATCCGGGTGGATCCCGGGAGCCCCCAGAACCTGGACAACCCCCGGGGCCGGGACACGCCTCGCAGGTCCAGGACATCCCTGTGCCTTGTCCCGAGGTGGGGGGGGATCCTGCCCGCCTCTCGGTGTCTCCGTGCCTGGTCCCCTGGGGCCACTTTGTCCCCCGTTCCTGGGCCGGTGCTGGTCCCAGACCCTCGGGGATCCAGCCCCTGAGCCAACCCCGACCCCCGACCCGGTCCCATCCCCCGGAGCCGGTCCCGGTCCCAACCACCCCGACGGGGAGGCTGCTCGGCTCTCCCACCGCCGCCACGGGCTCCCACCCCTCCGGCACGTCGCGGCCGCATTCCTGGCAAACAATCCCACGTCCATCAGGATCCACACCCGGCTGCTTCCCAACGAGCCCGTTTCTCCCCGTCGCAGGTGCCCCGGCGTGAGCAGCCGCTGCTGAATCTCCCGTGGGGACGCCCTTCTCGGGTGGGAAGGTGGCCGCGGAGATGAGGACGGCGGAGGACTCGAACGGCACGGTGCTGCACCGCCTGATCCAGGAGCAGCTGCGCTATGGGAACCTCACGGAGAACCGCACGCTGCTCGCCATCCAGCAGCAAGCCCTGCGGGGAGGTGGCGGAGGAGCCGGGAGCCCCCGCTCGTCCCTGGAGAGCCTCAGCGCCGAGGAGAGCCAGCTGGTGCAGCAATCCACGCGGCAGGAGCCGCAGGGCCAGGAGCATCACTCCGACCACGTCTACCTGGAGAACAGCGTGTACCGGCTGTGCCCGCCCAAGGGCGAGGAGCTGCCCACCTACGAGGAGGCCAAGGCGCATTCCCAGCTCTTTGCTTCCCAGCGAGGAGCGGCCGGCCCCGGGATTCGGGGGGCTGAGAGCGGGGCCCGGCGCCCCGACGAGGGGCTGAAGGACCTGAAGCACGGCCATGTGCGGTCCCTGAGCGAGAGGCTCATGCGGATGTCGCTGGAGCGCAACGGGGCCAAGGCGCAGAGCCCCATCAGCGCCTCGCACAGCTTCCCGCAGCTCTCCCGGCACCAGCAGCTCGGAGCCCCCCGCGGGCAGCCCCCCGAGGGCACCGAGCCCCGGGGACCACCCCCGCAGTATCCCTACGTCATCCCTGCCCAGGACGCTTACCTGGCCGAACCCCGGCCCTGCTCCCGGGAAGGGACTGGATTTCAGCATCCCGAAATCAGGTAAACTGCGGCCCCCCTGTGACAAGCTTTTGGATGGTTCCCAGGATGGATGCTTGGAATTTGTGGGATGCAATGAGGGGCCTGGGGCAGCCTCTCCTGTCCTCGCCAGCTCAGCCAGTGGGGATCTGCTGGGACCCCTCTGCTCTGCTCCTCCCCCCAGTTCCCCCAGTACAGTTGGGTTTTTCCAACTGGTGATGAAAATCCCACTCCCTCTGCCGACCCTTCCCCCTCCCTCTGCCAACCCGGAGGAATTTGGGGGTAATTGCAGAGCTGGAGCTGGCTCAGGAAACAGCTAAATGTGGAACAGGCATGGGGAAGGGTGGAAGGCAAACGTGCTTTGTGTTCTGTGGAATCCCAGCCCACGGTCCTGAGCTGGGAATGTCCATGCTGGGATTGCTGCCGAGCAGAGCCTGGGCTGGTGTTGGGTGATCCAAGGTCCCTTGGGCAGCTGGAGGCCTCTGGCAAAGCCCCAGGTTGGCTATGAGATGGACACAGAGAGGTCTGGGCAGCCAGGCATCGCTTGGAATTTGAGGAGGGCCTGGAAACAACCCCTTCCACTGTGGAAAACTCTGGCAAGAAGGGAACTGGAGGCTCAATGGGAGCACACACTGCTCCCAGCCCTGCTGGCCTACCCAGAGCGATAGCATCTCCAGCAGGAAAACCTTCTCCTTCCAGGGAACAAAGAGGGGAAGGGGAGCCGTGAGGAAGATGTATTTATTCCTCCCTGCTCCTATATCATCCCGAAGGAATGCAGGCCCTTGGCGAGGAGCCCGTGGGGGAGCGGAGCGGGGCCGGGCCATGCCTGCTCAGGGGATTCCAGGGGGATGGCAAGGAGCTCAGAGCAGGGGTGTGAGGCTGGACCCTCTGAATATAGTGAGGATGAATCCATAGTTTTCCAGTGAGGAGCTGTGCCAGGAGCCCTTGCTTGGCCCAGAAAACAAGGCAAAGGGGCAGTGCTGCCAGCTTCCAAGGTGCATCCTATGCTGTGATGTCTGCAACATTCCCAGGAACAGCGGGGCTGGGAGCCCATCCAGCCCCACTGGCCAAGTCCTGGAGAGCTCAAGGCACCCCTGCAAGGCAGGGTTTATCGGGTGCTCAATAAAGCAAGTGCTTCCCAGCTCTAAAAATCAGGATAGGCACTTCCCAGAGCCTCCCTCCCTCCTCCTTTGGGGCGACCCAGAGGCACAGGCACCCTCTCGGCCCGTGGGTTTGGAGCAGTTTGGTGGGACACCAGTGGTTGGAGTCAACAATCTCAGAGCTCTTTTCCAACTTCAATGATTCCACAATTTTGTGCTGGATTTGCAGCCGCCAAACCTTGACCACCCCTTGTCCCTCCCTCCCTCCCTCCCCGTGTGCCCGCAGGGTGCTGCCCACGCCGTTCCTGCCGCTGTGCCCGGGTGGCGTGGAGGCTCTGGTGAGTGCCCAGGCGGTGTCGGTGTCCGCCGGCAGCCGCCTGGCCCGGGTGGATTCGGTGCTGCGGGAGAACGAGAGGCTGCAGCGGGAGAGCGAGAGGCTGCGCCGGGAGCTGGAGAGCTGCGCCGAGAAGGCGAGCCGCATCCACAAGGTGAGGGCATGGTGGCAGCCCCCTGTGCCCCCTGCCTGGGGGGGATGCTCGGCCAGCTGCTGTGAAAATTCACCCCCTTTAGCGGTTTAATCCCTCCTCCTCCTCGTCCCTCTGGCAGGCTGTTCCCCTCGGAGCAGCTGCGGCACGGCAGCCGGGCTTGGGGAGAAGGAGCCCATTCTCCAGTGACCCCCTCCCTCTGCCTGTCCCCCCCAGCCCGGCGGCCACAGAAAGCTCTTTGTGTGGCCACGTACAAGGGGCGGCTGTTCCTGTTCCCTGTGGCCGGGGCTACGGCAGAGCCAAAATCTGCAGAGAGCCTCTTGCACAAGAAAAAAGGCAGAAAAAAAAATCAGTTTCCCCCTCCAAGCGTGTTCTGGGGGTCATTTTTTTGGGGGGGGAAGGGTTGTGTGCTGAGCTCCTCTGGCAGCTCAGGTTGGGCTGAGCACCCTGGGCGAGCTTTGGAGGCATCTCCCTTCCCTTTCCTCATTCCATGAATATCTAACCCCGGCCTGGCCCTTCCTCCACCTCAGCTGGAGAGCGAGATCCAGCGCATCTCGGAGGATTACGAAAACCTCGTGAAAGCGTCTTCCAAGCGGGAAGCCTTGGAGAAAGCCATGAGGAACAAGAGGGACAGTGAGATGAGACGGCTCCAGGACTTCAACCGGGACCTGAAAGGTGAGGGACCTCCGGTGTCCCCATCCCTGGGGGTGCTCTGTGTCCCCTGGCAGCTCCCATGGGAAACAAGGCTAAAACTTTGCATTTAAATCTTAACCGGGTTTAATTGTTTAATTTCCAGAGCGGTTGGAATCGGCGAACAAGCAGCTGGCCAGCAAAGCCCAGGAAAGCCAGGAGAGCAACCAGGGCAGCGTGGCCAAGCTCCTGGCACAGAGTAAGTCCCTGGGGATGGATACCCGTGCTTGTCTGTGGCATCTGTGAGTGGCACAGCGGGGCTCTGCGGGGTGGCAGGCGCAGCTCTCGCCCTTCCCCGGGGAGGAGGGAGCAGCTCTGGGCGCTGGACTCGAGCCATTAATCCCGGCTGGCCGCCCGACGGCGTGACCCGCATTCCCCGCATTCCTGCCGCTCCGACGGCTCTTCCAGCGCCGAGCCCGCACTCCCGCCCCACGCCGTTCTCTGCCTCCTCCCTCCTGCACCTCGCAGAGCCACCAGCCTCGGCTTTTTTGGGGGGGGGAAATACACCTAAATTATTATTTTAGCAGAGGGACGCTGCGCTGGTGTTACCGGGAGGAATTGCATACCCTTCCCTAAGGTGGCTGGATTCATGCTGGGCGGGTTTCACCCTTCCCAAGGCAACATTTAGGCTGGAATGCGGCCACTGGATGCTTTTGGCCACCTGCTCAAGTGGCTGGGCTGCCCCTGACCCCCATCTGGTAGAAGATCTGGGGGGGGATACATTTCATGGCCAGATTTCGGGGAGCAAAGAACCCCCGCAGGGCTTCATGGACCATCCCGGGGGAAGCAAAATCCTTGAGATTCTGGGGGGTTCTCCTTGCAGGCTACGAGCACCAGCAGGAGAAGGAGAAGCTGGAGCGGGAGGTGTCCCTGCTGCGCAGCGCCAACGAGGACCAGCGGCGGCGGGCAGAGCTGCTGGAGCAGGCGCTGGGCAGTGCCCAGGCACGGGCGGCCAAGGCAGAGGCCGAGCTGAGGAAGAAACGAGCCTACGTGGAGAAGGTGGAGAGGCTGCAGGCAGCCCTGGGGCAGCTCCAGGCCGCCTGCGAGAAGAGGGAGCAGCTGGAGCTGCGGCTCCGCACCCGCCTCGAGCAGGAGCTGAAGATGCTGCGGGCTCAGCAGGTGGGTGCTGGTCACTGGTGGTGGGTGCTGGTGAGTGATGGTGGGTGCTGGTGACCCATGGTGGGTGCTGGTGAGTGATGGTGGGTGCTGGTGATCCACAGTGGGTGCTGGTGACCCATGGTGGGTGCCGGTGACCCACGGTGGGTGCTGGTGACTGATGGTGGGTGGCTGGTGACTGATGGTGGGTGCTGATGACCCATGGTGCATGCTGCATCCTCCCAGCGCCTCCTCATCCTCATTTTGGGCTGGTTTTTGGGCTGTTTGCAGAGGCAGGCGGGCACCACGGGCGGGGGGACGCCGGAGCTGAGCGCCCACACGCTGTCGGAGCAGCTGAGGGAGAAGGAGGAGAAGATCCTGGCGCTGGAGGCCGACATGACCAAGTGGGAGCAGAAGTACCTGGAGGAGTGCACCATGAGGCAGTTTGCCATGGACGCTGCGGCCACGGCGGCCGCCCAGCGCGACACCACCCTCATCAGCCACTCCCCGCGCCATTCCCCAAACAGCAGCTTCAACGAGGACCTTCTCCTGGCCAGCCACAAGCACCAGGAGATGGAGAGCAGGTACTCCCACCTCGCTGGAGGTGTTTTGCCCCCATCGAGCTCGTGCCGTGGTCTGGTTGGGCAGTGCCCGAATCCTGCTCCTGTCCCAGCTCCTCCCTGCTCTCTCTCTCCAGGTTAAAAGCCCTCCATGCCCAGATCCTGGAGAAGGACGCTGTCATCAAGGTCCTGCAGCAGCGCTCACGGAGGGACCCCAGCAAAGCCCTCCAGGGCTCCCTGCGGCCGGCCAAGTCCGTGCCCTCCGTCTTCGCCGCCTCGGCCACCCCGAGCTGGCCGGGGGCTGGCCAGAGTGACCGCTCCTGCGAGGGCACTGCCCGGGGCACCACAGGTGAGCACACGGAGGGACCACCAGCCTGAAATTCACCCCCTGGTTCGGAATTTGGGAGCCTGGGGATGGGGGATTTCTCCAGGACCAGCCGGAGGAGCCATGGAATCATAAAATGATGGAATGGTTTGGGTTGGAAGGGACGTTAAAGCTCATCTGATTCCACCCCCTGCCACCTTCCACTAGACCAGGTTGCTCCAAACCTGGCCTCGAACACTTGAACCCCTTGCCTTGAATCCCTAACGGAGTCTCCTCCAGCAGGCAAAGCCACGGCTGAAGGACCAGCATCTTCTGCTGCCCTTCCCTTGCCCTCGCACTCCAAGCATGGCAGCAAGGATGGCAGCACGCAGACGGAGGGGGCCGGGAGCAGCGGGCAGGGCGAGGGCACCGGAGCACTGGGTGAGTCCCATGGCAGGGCACGGGGTGGGGTGTTGGGGTGATGCAGCACGTGGGTTTAGTGTCCCTAAGACGGGCTTTGCCCAAGCCTTGGTGACTTTTCAAGGCATTTTGAAAGCCACAGTTGGGTTGGGTGGGTTTGAGTCGCTGCGAATCCTCTAAATCCCTTCTCTCTCCACAGAGAGCTCAGGCACTGCCAGGGCCCCGGACCTGTCTGACATGGTGGAGATCCTGATCTAAGGCCACCCAGGCCCCTGTGCCCTCCCTGCTGGGAGAAGCCTGCAGGAAGGAGGGACCGAGCCTGGAGCTCAGCGGTGCCCCCCATGCTGGGAGGGTCCCTGTGCCCCCTCGGTGCCCACGCGGGTCCCCGGCTGCGCGGGGCGCGCTGGACCCCGGGAACCCCATGGTGGCATCTTACAAATACAGCTCCATCCCAACTCCCACCTCTGGGCTCGGCCATCTGCACCCACCCAGGAACTTGGAGAATCCCTCCCTGTTTGCCCGAACCCACAAGCCGATGCCCCTGCACGAGGGCAGAGCCAGGAGGGATCCTCCAGGGTCCCATCGCCCACCCGGGTCCACGTGGCCAAGCCGAGCACCCCAAAATCCCATCCACATCCCACCTCTGGGTTTTCATCACGGGGGTCACGGTGGGGTGACAGTGACACAACACGTGGTCCTGGAGGGGGTGGAAGGTGGAGAAGAAGCCGGAGGTGGAGCAAGGGTGCTGATGGAGGTGGTGGGATGTGCCCCCCCTCTCCTGGCTGCATCCCCTGGCTACTGGCAGCTGGCTTTGCCCGTAGCCAGCACCAACATCCTGCTCCTTACAGCATCTTATCCTGCCCTTCCTGTATATATATATATATATATATATATATTTTCTCTATTTCTTCCTCCTTTCAACGTGTGCATTTGCTGGCCAACTGCATTTTTTAGTTTTCTCTCCCCCCAGACACGTAAAAAATGCGTTCGGTTCTTGTGCATTGTTTACAAAGTGGAAAAGAAACACAAAGTTATGAGGAGAGAGGTAAAAAAAGACCCCCGAGCCCCCACGACTTAATATATTTTATATTAATATTGGTATTTCTTTTTAAGTATTTTTTTTTCGTGCTGTGAACTTGGTTTTTTTTTTTTCCTGCCAAAGACGACGAGTTCTCGTTTGTGCGTTTTAAGTTATCTTGAAGTATTTAAAGGTAAACCTGGCCGTGTCGTTGCGCCGCCCTATACCGAGATTGCTGTAGCATTCCACTTGGTATAACGATATTTTAATAAAAAAACCCCAAATATTGACCCGTGGATGCTCTTTTTTACCAGGTGATGGGGAGAGATGGAGGCGCCACCAGGGAAAAGGGGCCTGGGGGAGGTGATTCCCTGCTTGAAATGTCCTTCCCAGCTCCCCAGGGAAGAGATTTGGGGTGAAGCTGCATGGGAGGGGGGCAAAATCCTCAAGAGCATGTCTGTGTTCCCCAAAATCCCATTGGGATCCCATTACCACACCTTGGTGGGGATGGAGTGGCCTAGAAATGTTGATATAGTTGTCTTCCTGTCCTTGCATCCCTGTATTTTTGTCTCCTGCATCCCTGAATTCTTGTCTCCTGTATCCCTGGATTCTTTTCTCCTGCATCCCTGGATTCTTGTCTCCTTCATCCCTGGATTCTTGTCTCCTGCATCCCTGTGTTCTTGTCTCCTTCATCCCTGGATTCTTGTCTCCTTCATCCCAGTATTCTTGTCTGCTGCATCCCTGTGTTCTTGTCTCACTCATCCCTGGATTCTTCTCTCCTGCATCCCTGGATTCCTGTCTCCTGCATCCCTGGATTCTTGTGCAAGACCCTGCAATGGGATTTAACTTGGATTATGTGGAAAATGGCATCAGAAACCAGCTTAGCTGCCTGGACTCATGGAACCATGGAATTATTTAGGTTGGAAAAGCCCTTGGAGATCATCAAGTCCAACTGGTATCCCAGCACTATCTCATATCCCCACGTGCCACATCTACAGGTTTTCCAACCCTTCCAGAGATGGTGATTCCACCCCTTCCATGGGCAGGATCCTTCAGGGTTCCATTCAGGACCACTGGTCTTGGTGGGGCAGCGATGCTGACTGCCAGCTCAGGGCTCTGGAAGGAGTTTGGCTGAAAACTGAGAATTTGGGGCTCCCTGTGGCCAGGTGCCCACCCCTGAGGAGCAGGTTAGAAACACTCAGAGCAGTGAGAAGCTCAGGGCAGGGCTCCTCCTTCCATCCATGGCTTCTCCTGAGCGCTGCAAGCAGGAAAACAAGGCTGAGAGGGACCTGAAATGTGGCCAGCGATGGGAGGAACTGGGTGGGAGCTCACAGGGAGACTGGGAATGTGTCTGGGGGTCCTGGCCAGGGCTGTACCTGCCCTGCCTCCCCCAGCTCCTGCTGCCCGGAGCTGGGAAGGCTGGCAGCATTCCTGGCATACCGCAGCTCTCACACCCCACGCTTGATTGACCCGAATCCTGGCTGAGTGCAGGCAGCTTTCCATGGCCAGGGATTCAGGGAATGGGCTCCTCAAGGGAGCTTTGCCCACTGCTGGGCCATTGGTCCCCATCCCCGGGGCTTTCACATCCTCCAGGAGTCAGGGAAAACTCCAAAGCCTGTGTGTGGATGCAGGAGTTGGATTGTGGGGAGCAGATTCCCAATTCCCAGCAGATTCCTACTTCCAGAGGAACTGTGTGCTTTGGCAGGGATGGTCTTCAGCCAGAGCAGCATCCCAAAGGACCTGCAGCCCCTGGCACCAGGGAGCTGCTGTGGGGGTGTGCTGTCACCTGCTCCCTCGCTCTGTCCTCACAGGCATTTCCTTCCCCCCCTCCTACACCCTCTCACTGCGTTTCACCATCGGCATCGCTCGGATCCAGGGCACGTCCCTGTCACCAGAGCATGGAGGAAATCCCACGTGGGAGCCAAACCTCCTGCTCCCATCCCTGTGTCTGTGGTCTCTGCCACCTTGGGCCTTGTGTCCCTGTGTCCTTCCACCTCTGTGCCCCTGTTCCTTTCATCCTTGTGTCCTTGCATCCCTGTGTCCTTGATCTCTCCATCCCCTGTATCTCTGTTTCATCCCTGTGTGTTTAATCCCTATGTCACTGTATCCCTGTGTCCTTGATCTCTCCATCCACATGACATGCATCCCTGTGGCCTCAGTAGGGTGGCACCTTGGTGGTCCTGGGACAGATGCAGAGGGACATGGCTCTGCTGGTCCAGGGGTTCTCCAGGGGGGTCTGGTCCCTCTGTGGCCACAGTGGGCAGGGACAAGGCCAGGGATCTCCTTGGGCTCCGTGGCTGTTCAACAAACCCCATTCCCAGGCAGGACCACCTCACCCCCCAAGTGCCACACCACAGCAGCCTCTCTGCAGCTTTGGGTCCTGATTTTCCTCATTTCTCCTTGGACAAAGCTGGAGCTTGGTCCTTGGAGCATCCCGGGATCTTGGTGGGTCCTTTATTGGCCGTGGTTCCTCATCACCCTCTCCCTTGTGCATCCCCTCCCCTTTCCCACTTGCCAAATGCCAGAGGTGGATGGGGAAAGGCAAGCTCATCACAATCTCCTTCGTATGGCAAACTTTTAAAAGCTGAAAAATACCCGCCAGGATTTGGGAAAAAAGCAATTTCACTCCTCTTCCAAACAACCCCGATGCTCATGGGGGAAGTCTGGCAAGGCTGAGGGCCAGCCCTGCAGTTGCTTCCCAGCAAACCAGTCAGGCAAACTGGGTGCTTTCTCTCTCCTCAAGTCCTGGCTTGCTCCTTGGACCGACAGGAATGAAGCTGTCCCTGCTGGGCCTGCTGAACCCTTCCCTTCCCCCTCCCTCCCTCATTCCACCCCATTCCCCAAGCTCCTCCAAGCCCCCAGTTCCTCTCTCTGTCCAGGGTTTTTTGGGGCCCTCTCCCCAGACTTTTTTCTACCAGGGGGTCAACACACCCCTCCTGAATTCCTCGCATTGGGCTTTGCATCCTCTTGCAGAATGAGCCACCCCAAAGTGTCCCCTTCCTGCAGAGCATCCCTGTTGCCTTGCTCTCTGCATCCCTCAATCCTTGCATCTCTGTCCCCCTGGCTCCCCATGCCCCTGAGAAGGGGTGGCTGGAGGTGCCTGCCAAGCACCCAAAATGCCTGTGTGGCACTGAGGGCATTGAGGGATGGGGTTTGTTATTTCGGGGGTGGCCGTGACACCCTCCTGGACGCTCCATCCACCCAGCCACGAAACATCATCCAGCTTGGGAGCCTCATTCCCCTCCTCCCCAGCCCCAGGTCCTCCTGAAGCCCTCCCTGAACGGGGGCCGAGGCCCATGCAGGTGTTGTGGGGCAGGGCTGCCCCTCTCCCAGTGCTCCCAGTGCTCCCAGTGCCCCGGCTTTGCTGGGCTCAGCACAAGCGCTCGGACCCGCGCTGCGAATTCCTCATTCCTCTTCCCTGCGCTGTGCTCCCTTTGCATGCAAACAGTAAACAGCCTGTTATTATCCGGGATGCTTCGAATAACTGTGGCTATTTTTTTCTCATCCCAGTATTCTAAAAAGGCAAAAAATTCCCTGCGGTTTCTGAGTCAACTTTTTTTTCTTTTTTTTTTCCCCCCTCGCTCTCTTTTTCTTTGCTTCCCACCACCTCTGTGACCTTGAAACCCCAGTGGATGAGCTCGCTGGCGGGCTGTGCTCACACCCGCTCCCTTTCCCTGCTCTGGCTGCAGCTCTCCCTGCTCCCTGGGGCTGGAAACGGGGCAATTTGGGGCTGAGCCCGGGGGTGGAGCAGCCCTGGGTTGGCGATCGTGGGCAGCGTGTGGTCTGTACCCTCCCCTGGCCACGAAGCTGGGGATGCTCAAGGTGGCCAGGGATGCTGCAGGAGGGAGCCAGTGCTGCTGGAGGCACTGGGGGTGCTAGAGATGCTGGGAGTTCTGGAGGTGCTGGGGATGCTGGGGGTGCTGGAGGTGCTGGGGGTGCTGGAGAGACTGGGGATGCTGGAGACCCTTTCCTTTCCTTTCCTTTCCTTTCCTTTCCTTTCCTTTCCTTTCCTTTCCTTTCCTTTCCTTTCCTTTCCTTTC
>JAXCLP010000010.1:20804636-20815188 GCA_035584035.1 Lepidocolaptes lacrymiger
TCCCGCCGCTCCCCCCGGCCCGGCCCTGCCCTCCCTGCCCGCCCGCCCTCCCGGTCCTCCCGGCCCTCCCTCCCGCTGTGGTCCCCACAGAGCCATGGGGCGGCGGGGCCGGCCCCGTGAGGCGGCGGCGGCGGCGGGGGACACGGGCCGGGGGGTGCGGGCCCCGCGCCGCCATCTCCTCCGCCTGCTGGTGCCGCTGGTGGTGGGGCTGGTGCTGCCCGTGAGGGGCCAGCCCGGCCCGCACGCCCCCGACTGGCCCCACGGCGGGCCCGGGCCCAGCCTCAGCATCTACCTGAGCGAGGAGGAGGTGCGGCAGCTCATCGGTGAGTGCGGCCCCCCAGGGGGGGTTCTGTGGGGTGGGAGGGGGAGGTTGGGGCCGTGTGGGGGTGGTGGGGTCAGCAGGAGGAGGGGAGGGTGGCTGGGGGCCCAGGGGGCTGTGGGGGGCTGTTGGGAGGGGAGTGGGTTTGGGGTGCAGGGGGGGATGGAGAGGGCTGTGAGAGGGGATGAAGGACCTGGGGGTCAGGAGAGGTTGGGGAAATGCGGGCTGTGGTGGGGTTTGGTGAATCCAGGGGTCTGGGTGGGTCCTGTAGGACTGTCTGTGAGTGGGGGTGGAGGACCTGGGCTCAGGAGAGGATGGGGAGATGCAGGCTGTGGTGGGCTTGGTGAATCCAGGCATCTCTGTGGGTCCTGTAGGACTGGCTGTGAGTGGGGATGAAGGACCTGGGGCTCAGGAGAGGATGAGGTGATGCGGACTGTGGTGGACCTGGTGAATCCAAGGGTCCTATAGGATTGGCTGTGAGTGGGGATAGAGGACCTGGGCTCAGGAGAGGATGGGGAGATGTGGGCTGTGGTGGGGTTTGGTGAATCCAGGGGTCCTTTAGGACTGTGTGAGCAGGGATGGAGGACCTGGGCTCAGGAGAGGATGGGGATGGTGAGGGTCAGCAGCACCCGGGGGTGGCTGTGTGGGTTCCAAGGAGACAATGGTGGGGGCCAAGCAGGACACAGGGTGTGTGGCTGAGGACAGGATAGGGAGCTGTGGGATGGGTGATTCCAGGGATCTGCGTGGGTTTTGTAGCACTGGGGGAGAAGGAAGGAGTGGGAGGACTCAGGAAGGAGTCTCTGCTGCTCAGGGCTTCACGCTGATGGTGGGGAGCTTGGTTGGATCCACGGGGGATGGTGTCCCGTGGGAGCAGGGTGAGCCCTGGCAGAGGTGAGCTCAGGCCCCTGGTTGAATTAGCCAGGCGAGCAACATGCAGAGGGCAGAGAGACCTGGCAATAATTGGGTGCGTGTGTGAAAGGAATCTTAATTTCTAGGCAGGCTGACAATTGCTGCGCAAGGACTTGGAGGCAGTTCCTGAAGTCCCCCATCTGGCCCGCTCTGGAAGGCTGTTGCAGGAGTTCTGTGCTTGGAGAGCCTGACTTAAACAAAGATTTGTTTTCTGTAGGCTTTGGCTTGCTTAGGCTCTTGTTTAGAGTTGGGGACTGGAGTCTCAAAACAAATCTGTTGGTGTCCCCAGTGATTTGTTTTTCCCAAGTGCCCTGTATCTCTGCAAGCTGGAAAACCAACAGTGCAAGATTTTATTTGTGTCAAAAGGACAAAATCAAAATATCTCCAGTTAATTTGCACTCTGTGAGCACGTAGCTGACCCAGGTCAGGGGGCTGGAGAGCGAACAGCACTTTTCCCTCGTGGCTTGCCCTGGTGATCAGCATCCTGCTGTCCTCAGTTTTGCAGGGCGTGTGTTTGCTGCCAGATGCTCCCTTACAGATAGAGGATGAAAATGTCAGGCTTGCTCATTAGCTGGGATTCTAAACAAGTAGTCAGTCTTGGAAGTACTGACTTGGTAAGGTTTGAGCTATCCTGACCCCAGTGCCTGAAATCTGTGTTAGCTGGATTTGCTCAGACTCCTTTGACCCACTCGAGTAACTATGCATCATGAAGTAGCAGCTGAGGAGGGAATATGTGCTGTTATTATTTTTTAAGTTAAATTTCATCCTGTAATCTCCCTTATGGGTGTCTATTGCTAATGTGGCTGAAGGCACTTATTACTCAGCTTTCTGTAGCTGGTTTTTGTCATTTTAAGTATCTGACACAAATGATCTGTTTTGCTTCTGTGCCACCAGAGACTCAGATAAATTGGAGTCTAATGTGGGCATAAACTGGCACTTTTTTCAGTTAGTGAAGTTGAGGTCACAAGAAATCTGTTGTAAACTAAACTTCCAGGAACTCACTGTGTTGTTGGCATGAGCAGATTTAATTTTAGGGGGGCCCTTTACACATACTCGCTGTTGTAGGGGAGGTGTAGTTTAGGGAGGCATCTAGACACACATCAAATCATTACCAGTAGCTTTACGTATTCCCCTGGCAGAAGAAAAATCCAAGGGAATGGCCAGTTTTGTTCCAGTTCTTCACACTTCAGAAAACAAACCCAGCTGTTTGATCTGTTCCATTTTGTAGAATGTGATTGGCACTTCCCTCAATCACATTCATGGTTTAAGGGCTTGTAGTGATGTGTGAACTTGGAAGGAGCAGGGAGGGGGGTTCAGCCTCTGGAACTTCCCTGGGAAAAGCTGTGGTTCAGCAATGCTGGGAGAGAGAGTCATGGGGATAGGAAAATGTGAAGTGTTAAGTTCAGTGAAGCTGTTAATAGAAACTGGATTCTTTCACCTTTTGTCTCTAAACAAACTCTGTCTCTGCTACTGTCCTGCTGGGGCTGAACAGAAGCTCTCAGGACTCTCTGCAGTGCCCATAAACCCAAATGTTACACAGAGTTCCTGCAGCCTGTAGTGTGTTCATGCTTCTTAATATCATCCTTATACATCTTCAGGGACTTGCTGCAGATTGTTTGTGCCTGCTGTTCTTTGTGGCGTGGAGGCAGGACAGATCCTGTGATTTATAGTGAAAACTGCCTGCTCCTTTCCTGTGTGCTCAATGCCAGATTTCCAGCGTTGGGCTGTGGGACTCTGGCCATGTGTCTGCCTTAGGAGGCATTGTTTTGAAATCTTCAGAACCTTGGGTAGAAAAAAAAAAATACGAGAGGAAACTGGCTTGTCTTGTTGTGTGAGGTGGATTTTGATTTCGAAACGCTGCCGAGTTCTCAGGGTCTGAGAGCAGGACTTGCTGTATGGCAGGCAGATGGTGTCTCAGACAGAAATATCTCTTGCCCTTCCCATGGAAAATGTTCCCAGCCATGCAGACTTGAAGCCTTTGGGAAAAGTCGTCTGTGGTTTTCACACAGTGGAATGTGTCAGATTCCACTCGCACCACGCAGGATTCAACAATAGATGGGGTAAAGGTAGAAGGAGAGAGGAGTTGGTTGAGGGGACTTGATTGAGACAACCCCAGTGATGGCAGCAGGAGCCAGAGGTGTCTGGGTGAGAGCAAGGAGGGGGTACAGGGTGAGGGAGAGTTGGGGAGGAGGAAGAGAAGCATTGCTTGCTGGACAGGGACATCCAGAGCACCACAGATTTTTAGGGCTGTCTGTGAACTTTTGGGACTGTGATCTGTAGCTTTTTGGTGCTGGTTCGTATGGAGAATCTTTTTTGGGCCTGCACATAGAGCTGAAGGAAGTATTGTTAATCTTCTGGAGTGACTGACCACAGGTGTGATAGCACCACCTGATCCTATCCCCTTTTCCAGTGACTGCCCTGGGATGCTGAACACACAGAGCCAGTGGTGTGAAGTTGGTGATGAGTTATTCAGTAGAAAGTCTCTACTTGATTTGGTGGCTTCCATTCCAATTTTCCCATGAAATCAGAATGTGGTGTTTGCCTCATGCTGAAGTGCTCCATAGTTCTGCTTTTCACAGGACCCTGAGCCTGTGTGTCCCTGCTTTGCAGGTAGAGCGCTAATGTTTCAGGAATAGGACAGTCCTTTCTGTCCTTGCAGGGGTTTTTTTAGGGACTACATGCCTTTCAGCTGTGAACTTGGTCTTGTGGGTAGCCCTCCTTGTCACATGGCTGGGTTTTTTTGGAGCCAGGTCTGGCCTGAGTGTTAACTGAGACTTTAGTCCCATGGGGGGGAAAATGCCACATTACATGTAGCTAAGGGTTGTCATAATGCATACTTCCAGGGGGGCTAAATTAGAATTGCAGGGGTCAGAAGTCCTACAATGTTTGCATTGAGTTTCCAAATTTAGTATTCTCTGGCCTAGTTTCCTCTGAGTAATCACTGAGTGCTGTCTGCTGTTGGTTTTGTATTTGCACTTGCAGAGTTAGATTAATTTAACACTGCTGTGACTTACGTGTTCTAGAATTTCATTAGAAGCCAGTGTGCAGCTTACCAAAAGGAGTTGTCTGGGTGTAAGATGCAAAACTGGTGCAAAATCTGTTGCAGCAGGGGGTTGGTTGTGTTTGAAAGCGTGCTGCTGACTCGCAGAGGGGTTGGGGTTGGCAGGAGGTCATCTGCTCCCACCCCCTGCCCAACTGGGGCCACCCAGAGCTGGGTGTCCAGCACCACATCCAGAAGCTTTGGAACATCTCTGAGTACAGACACTCTACCCCCTCTGTGGGCAGCCAGTGCTTGGTGCCCCTCACAGACAGGAGTTTTTCCTGGTGTTCACACAGACCCTGCTGTGTTTCAGTTTATGCCATTGCCACTGGTCCTGCCACTGGGCTCCACTGGGAAGTGCTGGTCTCTGTCCTCTTTGCACATCCCCTCTGATACTGAGATCCCCCTGAGCCAGCTGTTCTCCAGGCTGAACAGCTCCAGCTTTCTCAGCCTCTCCACCCAGGAGAGGTGCTCCAGATGGTGCTCCTCTTATCAAAAAAACCTAATCAGAGAAACCCACAAAGCTGGATCCTCTCCAGTAGCTCCATGACTCTTGTGCTGGGGAGCCCGGTGTTCCAGGTGGGACTGAGCAGAGCCCTGGGGAAATTATTGGCCAAATGCAGTCTTGTATATTAGAAATGGAGTCTAACCATCATCTTATTGCAGCAGGTGGCCTGAATTAAAGATGTCTTTGTTTTATACTGTGAAAGAGCTCTCTTGATGTCACTTTTCTGGGGAGTTGGCCACAGGAGTTTACATCAGAAGTGCTTTATGGTATTTACAGTGAGTTTGCAGTGACTGGAAATCCTGTTATTCCTTTGTTGTCAGGTTGTTACAAAAGGGAGCTGAAAGTGTGTATTCCTTGTGATTCTTGAAAAGCTTCAGGGCCTTCTTAAAACCCTCCTCAGGCCTGCCTTGGGCAGCATCACAACTGGAGCACCAGTGAGCCAGTGCTGTGCACTGAGTGAGGGTTGTTAGCAGCACCCAAGATCATTTTCCATGGGAAATGGAGAACTCACAGGGACTGGAAGAAATCCAGCAAAGAGCCTCTGGTTGCAGGAGGAAGGAGTTGTCCCCCAAGGAGCAGATGTTTGGGTACCCCAAGGTGTCCAAGCATGTGTCTGTGTGGTACATGACCTACAGCTCAGAACCTGTTTCTGCTGTGTGTGTGTTCTTAAATCTCCATTTTCTGGCTTTTAAGTGCCTGACTCTGAAGAACAGGAGCTTTTTGCATGCTGTGTTGCTGTGGTCCACAGGCCTGTCTTTGCAGGGGGACCAAACCCTGCCTGGTCATGCTTTGTGGTACCATCCAAAAGGGACTTAAAATGGAAGATTTATGTAGGGGCACACCTGGGTGGGAAGTGAACTTCTGATCCTGACAGACACAGGCAAAACTGCACTGCTGAGAATCCTCTGCACTGTCCCAGTGAACTGGAAGTGCCATTTTTGGGGTGATGGTTCTGAGCTCTCCCAGTCAAGCCCTTTGTCCTGATGACAGGCTGGGATGGGTGTGCAGTAGCCAGAGTTTTGGGTGCTGTGATCCCACCTGCTCTGGAGCAGTGGGGCTGGGCCAGGCAGATGTTCAGGGCTGCAGCAGCAGGTCAGGACAAGTTCCCCGCAGAGCTAAGCAGCCTGTGTTCCTTCTGGAGCCTCTGGCTGCCTGTCTGCCTGATTTAGAGTACCACAGCTCATGTCTGTAGGGAGGCTTAGGGGAACAGGCACCATTTGGGGTTCCTCTGCCCCTTTCCATTCTTTTACCTGCCCTTTAATTTGTAAGGTTTGGGAGAGCTGTTTCTTTGGAGATGTGTGCAGTCACCTGTTGTATTTGTAATGCTTGCAAACCTGCAGAGGAATAGTTTGAAATAGCCTGTGGAAGGCTACTGGGAGAGACTCCAGTGGAGGCAGCCCCTGGCCTGGCTTAGGATTGCTTTAGAATCATATTCTGTGTGATGCCAGTGAGAGGGAAGATCAGGAAATAACCTTCAGTCCTTGTTTGTGTTGATCTTCTCAGCGTTGCTGAGATGGGTGGTGGTTGATTTCTGAATCCTGCTTTATCCCACCAGCTCATGTGTTGGGATTGAAGCTGCTGGAGTGTGGAGTGACTCTTTCTTGGAGAAGGTTGTTGCCAACTGGTGCTCAGGAGGGATTGCACGGGTGGCTTGGCTTGGCTTGGCTGCCTGGGGTGGCTCTGTCTGCTCTCAGCCCTGGAGGAAACAGCCATTTGAGATCCCCAGAGGCCAAGGGCTGTCTGGTGATAAATGTTTGCAGCTCTTGGAACGTTTGTGTGTCAGGGACTTGGAAGAAACCTGAGCTGTGAGACTTAGGGCTGGCCTGATGGGTGGGGGGAGAATTCCCAAAGCTGCATTCCTCACTGCTGTGGCTTTACACCTGCATTCTGTTTGGCAGCATCCTATTTATCACTGTTGGTTGGTTGGCCTCTTGGGATACATGCTCTCTTTCTCCCTCCAGTGTGTGGCAGAAGGGGAGCAAGAGAGAGGGAGTGAAGGCACAGCTCCTGCATGTGTGAGAAAAAACAGCAAGAAGGGCTCAGGATAGTGGGAGGAAGGCAGGGACTGAAACTGCTCCTCAAGCCCACCTGGGCAGAGGGAAATACAAGAGGTAGGGATCATGTTCAAAGGCATGAGAAATCCCAGGGTGGTGATTTCCTGAGAGTGGGAGCTGTGGAGGCAGCTGTACTGAACTCTCTGGTACTTGAAAGGATGAAGCATTTGGGGAAGCCTCCTGTTCCTCCTCCCCTTCTATTCAGAGTCGTGTTTGGATACTGGAAGAGCTGAGTTAATGAGACAGATTCCAAATGTGTTGATTCACAGCTGTGCTGAGCTCTAGTGAAAGGGGTCCATGACTGATTCCTACCTGAAACTTATCCAGACTGGAATATCACAGGGGCTCCTGCTTTCCTCATGGTGGAAGGATGTTGAGTTAAGAGTTCCTCCTCTGTCCCTCAGGGTGCAGCACTCGAGTGGTCCTGAGAGCTGTGCCTGATGAATTGATTTCTTTCCCATTTTTCCCCCTCTGGAATGGCAGCAGCACCAGCAGCTCCCGTGTGGGAATGAATGTTCCCACTCCCTGCAAACACCCCGTGGGGTACAAAGGGTGCCATGGCAGAGGCCTCGAGCTCATTATTCCCCTTCCATCGCCCCCTTTGTCCTTCTTCCAAGTGGATAACTCCCATATTTGCACTGACTGCTCCGGGGATGTGGGAGCAGAAGCAACAGCATGAAACTAATGGGATGCTTTAGAATTCAGCTGCCACTTACTGGGTGTTGAATGGCTGTAATTAAATTAAGCAGTATATTGATTTCAGCACGCTGCTCCAGAGAGAGAGCAGAGCGTGAGAGCTGCAGCTCCAGAGGCTTGGAAAGCTGCAGGATGTGCCGTGTCAGCAGCACCAGTGGAGCTGAGCAGGCTGATAAATTAAAGATAGTGATCCTCTCCAAGCTCTTTGGGCCTTCATGAAGGGAGTTGATGGGCTTGCAGAGCAATTCCTAATAAAAGATGGCAAGTTCTGTGGGTGTAGAGGTGGCCACGGGAGCAAACAGACCTGGTCTGGTTTGTGCTGAGCTTGGTTTTGGGTTAATCCCTGTCACTGTGATAGGAGCATCTCAAAAGAGGTGAAGGGTCCATTCTCCCTTCAGCAGTGCATGAGTTCCCAGGCTGAGAGGTCTGAAGCACTGAGAGAGTGTATTTTTTAATTAATTTAATTCATTTGTAATGTTTCTGTACTCAGTTGGGTGCTGGTTACTGAAACAGCCCTGGCCACTGGCAGGGACATCATTCTGAAGGTGACTTACAGTCTTACCTACAGGGATAACTCAATCAACATGTGGGAGTTTATTAGTTTTTATTTTTTTCCCTTGAGATGGGCAAATTTCCTTTAGCAGGGTGTTCTCAGGAGCAGGGTTCACTTGTGTTCTACTCTGAGGTGAGGTGTGTGGTGTTGCTTTGGGGGTTTTTTCCCCATTAAGGAGAGTGTCACCTTTTAACTGTTTCCCCAGCAGTCTTTGTATCCTGCCTAGGAGAAAAATGAAGTGTTTTTTTTTCTGTAGGTAAAGGAGAAAAGAAAAAGCAGGCAGGTGGTTGAAATGTAATTATTGCTGCTGTTCAAAGAGTAAGCAGATGGGTCCTAGGAACAATAAATGTCTTCTTTTTAGTATGGATTGAGTTAAATATTGCTTTTCCTTCAGCAAGTGACATCTCCCGAGGGAGCTTCTTCCTGTGGAAGGGAACAAGTCCTCTCTGTGACTTCCCAAAAGGCCTTTCAGTGGGAAAAATCCCATTTGCCCGTGGTGTTGAACTTGCAAATTGTCTTTAACAGCATCAATAAGGTGAATGGGGGGGAAGATCTGTCTGTGAAGATTCACAAGGACTTAATGAGAGTTTTTCTCTTGTTTGCTGGATACTGGGAAGTGCTTCCTGCTAAGGTTTCCTGCTGGGGAGCCTTGGTTGCTTTTCAGGGCTGCATTCATTGCCTTCAAGTTCTGTGGAGTGTTCCTCAAATGGAAAGTTGTTCTGCCCCTCCAGCTCGGGGAAAGTTAACTCTGCCCAGGTAACAAATAACCCCAGTCCATGTGCCCTCTGCTTTTGGGGGCTGTGGAGCTGGCAGAGCTCTGAGTGGTGCTACCTTTGTGCTGCTGATTTGTCTTTCAGCTTGACACCAAACCCCACCTTTCACTGTCTCCAGCACCACTGTGAGGGGAGTGAAAAGCTGTTTCTGCATCGTCTTCCTGTTGCTGAAGGTTTAACTTTTTTTTTCCCCCTGTGATGTTTCTCATCAGTCATCTTTTCCACAGACTCCTGGCTGTAAGGTGTTTAAAAACAAGCATTTCAGCCCAAATTCCTGACCAACAGCTATAACTGGCAGACTGTAGCTTTGTGGAAAACCCCAGTAAAACTGCAAGTAGAAGGCTCTGATCTGGTGCTTGTTGCATTAAAGCAAAGTTCTCTTTGTTGTCAGGTACAAATAGGATGTGTAAAGTTCTTTGTGTGTCTGTACAGTCAGATGCTTGGCATTGCATTCCCAGTAGTTTGCTATTTTCTGAACTAAACTGATCCATGGGGATCAGTTTGCATTTGTTTTCCTCGGTTCTTTTGAGCTCCCAGTTGTAGTTTCAGTTCTGTGTAAGCTGATTGTTGAGGGGAATTAATTAAGTGCATTCAAACTAAAAAGGCTTGCTCTGGGAAAGTGCTCTCTACCCTGAAAAAAAGAGAAGTTTCAGTAGTCAAGAGCTGATTTTTAATTCTTCAGCCACATTTCCTCGTGTTTAGGCTGTATTTTCCAGGGGACACTTGCAGAACATGGTGCAAAAGAAGGAAGGCTTGGGATTTAAAGTCAGTGTTTCAGGCTGAGAGAGCACTTTAAATGAAAGGAAAATGGAAGTAAAAAGAAGATACCTGTCTTCAAGAAGGTAAATTGCCCAGTGGTGGGAGAATCTGCTGTGTTTATGGGGCAGGACTTGGGAAGTGGGTGGTGGTGGAGGGGTGTTGAAGGTTGAGGTTCCTTCTCCTTCACATGGGTGTTCTTCTGGAGTGGAGCCTTCTGGTGTGGCCAGAGGACTGACCCAGGAGCAGAGGCCTCCTTCTGGGGAGCACAGAATAGATAGGACACTTAGACCAAGATAATGACTCCTTGAGCTGGGTAACCCTTCCCAGTGAATTAGGATTGGTGGCTGTGAGTCAGGGGCAGGAGTGGCTTTGCTCTGTGAGGGCTGGGGTGGTTTGGTGTCACGCTGCAGACATTGCTGGTGAGGAAACCCTTTCAGGTGACAGGCCAGAGGGACACAGGCCCTCATTTCTGTCCTTTCTGTGCTGGGGAGGCAGCTGAGACAGGTAATTATGGCAGCTCTTGTTACCAGACTGCTCTTTAGTGAAATGCTGCTTTTTTGCAATATTTTTGGCCTGGTCTAACAGCAATCTCATCCAACTCTTATATTGCACACTCATTTTTTATCTCCCAGTTTGGGCTAAATCTGCCAGAATTATGTTAGGATGATTTGAAGTGATAAAGTGTGACCCCAGGTAAGAGACTCCTCCTGAATACTGTATTACTAGTGCTTGTTGCAGGATAGATTTACTTCATAGGAATAAAATCCAATTTTCCCATGCTGATAGAGGCAAGTTTCTTTTGTATATTGTGCTTGAAATGGAAAAAAAAAATAAAAGAGTTGAAGCTAAACTGCTTTTGCCCAAGGACATTTGAAAAGAAGTGTTTTGTTAGGCTGCTGGACTGTCATGATTCAGTTTTGTCATGGACACAAGGGCTGCCC
>JAXCLP010000010.1:20830072-20845370 GCA_035584035.1 Lepidocolaptes lacrymiger
CTGCCCTGGGGAGCCTGGGCAGTGCCCACCACCCTCTGGGGGAAGAACCTTTTGCTGAGATCCAACCTAAGCCTGCCCTGACACAGCTCCAGCCCTTCCCTGGGTGCTGTCCCTGGTCCCTCAGCCCCTCCTGCTGCTCCAGCCCCTTCCCTGCACACATCCAGCCCCTCAGTGGTTCATGCTGAGCTGTTGATGTCCTGTTAACCTCTGGTTTTTGGACTGACCTTCCAAGTGCCACAGGTTGGCTAATTTGGATGTGACCCCTGGAAGCTCCAAACTGAGGTTCTGGCCAAGGACAGGGGACCAAGGCCAGGGTGATGGTCAAACCCTCCTCACCCTCCCACTGTGCCCAAATGGCTGTTGTTCACTGTGCTCAGACCTAGCTGGGTCAGAAGGCTCTGCCCTGCTCTGGGACATCCCCAGCAGCACTGGGAATGGTGGGAATGAAAAGAAGGAAAAGGTTGGATGCCTGAAAAAAAGCAAGGACATTCTTGGTCACTGCACAGTTGCATTAACTTGGTTTTCAGTAATATTTAAATTGTTAAGAAAATATTATCAGTGTAATTCTCATAAGTCATAAATCTATGCAAAAGTATTCCATCCTTTGTGACTCTGCTGGTGTCTCCAGATGTCTGGAAGTGCCAGAAGAGGGCACTGGTGCTTTGGTTATGTGCTGCTGGGCTGAGGTGTCTGACCCTGCTCTGAGTTGTCCCACAGTGTCCCACTTGGCAGGGCAGTGCAGGGAGCTGTGAATCACCTTTCCTTGGGGTTCTCCTGGCCCTGCAGAGAATCCCTGTGTGATTCTGCCTTGCTGCTGATCCCTCACAGAACCCCTTCCCTCTGCTCTTTCTCACATGCTCTTCTGAAGGTCCTGCTGGTCCATGCCTGGGCCTGTAGGTGGTGCTGGGGTGAAATGTGTGCTGGTGTTCCCCTCCCGAGGGTGTTTATGTCGGATTGTTTGGCTCTGCTGGCTCCTCAGGTTATCCCACGTTACGGATCGAGAAGAATGATCTCAAAAGTGTCACCCTCATGGAGGCCAAAGCCAAGGTGAAGGACATTGCCATCTCCAGGGAGAGGATCACCCTCAAGGACGTGCTCCAGGAAGGTATTTGCAGCACTCAGGCACTTCATTCCTGCACCCTGATGAGATCCATAAATACACATTGATTTTTATTGCTGGGTTTGCCTGAAATTATTCCTGGGTGGC
The DNA here is from genome assembly GCA_035584035.1 of Lepidocolaptes lacrymiger. Classification (NCBI taxonomy): domain Eukaryota; kingdom Metazoa; phylum Chordata; class Aves; order Passeriformes; family Dendrocolaptidae; genus Lepidocolaptes; species Lepidocolaptes lacrymiger. The sequence continues at coordinate 20,831,280 of JAXCLP010000010.1, forward strand.
GTTTCTGATCTTCTTAACTTTGGTGGAGGGGAGGAATGATGAATGAAAACCTTACATTCCTCAGAGAATCATTAAGGTGGGAAAAGCCCTCTAAGGTCATGGAGTCCAACTGTTCCCCCAGCACTACCCAGGACTTAGAAGAACAGATCCTGATCAGTTTTAGTTCAGCATCATAGCAGTGTTGAGCTTCTGTCATTGGTCTTCATTAATCTTCTTCATTTGGTCTTCTGTCATTGAAGACCAAAAGAGCTTCAGAGGGGAAGAAGAGAATAATAAAATGTGTGTGTGGAACTCGAGTACATTTTATGGATCCTGCCCAGAGATTCATTATAAACTTCAAGTAACTTCCATAGCTTAACCTACTTTAAAAATGTATTTGCAAAATATTAAGGCACTTTCTTGATGTCTCCAGTTGAGGAGGGTTTTAGTCTGCTGTTAAATAATTCATAGGAATAATGTGACAAAATCACTGCCAAGCTGAATCACATAAAACATTAATGCCATGTGTGTCACCACACTAGAGCTGCTCTCACCCCAGCTGGTCAGTGTAGCTCCTCTTCCTGAGGAATGATGTTCTTCTGCATCATGAACAGTTTGTGAATCCAAAAATGATGGAGAGACTGAAAAAAACCCCCAAACAAACCCAACCCCTTCCAGCTGAGGTGAAACCTTTGAATAACGGGATGCAGTTTATCCCAAACTGTTCTGTTCCCTGTGTGTGCTGGCTGAAACCACTGTTTCCTGGTGAACATTTCCAAAAACAATCCCTCTTTGGGAGAAATGCTTTGACTGAGAGTTCCAGCGTGGCTGGATGAGAAAAGGAGCTGGAGTTCTTAGTGCAGGGAGTTGATGAACTGCCACAAATTAAACCCACTAATCAGCATTGATACTGACTGTGAGTGGATTCTGCTGATGTCTCTGGTTCAATCTCATGCTTGTCCCCCTAAATTCTAGTTATCCAAACCCTTCAGCATTTGCTGCCTGTAGTTGTTGGAGAGCTGGTTGGGCTCTGTATTGGTGATTTTACAGGATTTATAGACCCTTTACCTGCCACCGTTCCTCACTTTCTGCTGTGGCTGATACATCCTTTCTTAATAGGTGCTGTCTTAATGTAATCAGTGTGTTTTAACCACTTAGTACTAATTGTGTGTTCTCTTTCCAGGCACGTTTGGGCGCATTTTCCATGGAATTCTGATAGAAGAGAAAGACCCCAGTAAAGAGAAACCAGTTTTTGTCAAAACTGTTAAAGGTATGTTTGCATAAAGGAAGAGGGTGTTTGTGTGCAGGTGTTTGAATTGTGGTGCAGGCTGAGGGTACCAAACCTGGCTTTAGCAACAACCTCTTCCTTCCCAAAATATGCAAATGATTGCTGCTTAAAAAGCAAGAGCAATTTGGATCTGCCTTCAGCCAGAGAGAGCAGCAATCTTATATGGAAGAAAAATGTGTGTGTTTTCACCACTGCCATCAGTTACTTTTCCTGGAATATCTTTTTATTATTCTTCTAAGTAAAAATGAGATTGGGTTTTTTTGCTCTTTCCATCTGCAACCTTGTCCCCTTCAAATTGCCAGAAAACACCTGAAATACATCTTAAAAATCTTGTATAAAGGTGTGGTTGGACAAAAGGGAGGGCACAGGCTCTGCCTTCCTTAAACTTTGTGGTGAAGCATAAGAATTAGCATTTAGAATTGAATTGATGCAAACAGAGCCTCTGTGTTCAAGAAATACCTTGTTGGAGTGATTGAAATGGTGATGGGTGGATTTAGGAAACAAGGTAGGTGTAGATGAAAACCATCCTACATATATCCTGTGTATACAGGACATGCATGTTAAAGAATCATGGAAAGAATCAAGGAATCTCAGAGTGGTTTGGGTTGGAAGGACCTTAAAGCTCATCCAGTGCCACCCCTGCCATGGGTAGGGACACCTCCCACCAGCCCAGGGTACTCCAAGCCCCATCCAACCTGGCCTCATCATCCTCATAATCAGGAATTCCTTCCCAATATCCCATCTATCCCTGCCCTCTGGCATTGGGCAGCCATTCCCCCTTTTCCTATCCCTCCATCCCTTGTCACCAGGTCCCTCTCCAGCTCTCCTGGAGCCCCCTTGGGTACTGGAAGGGGCTCTGAGGTCTCCCTGAATCCTTTTCTTTTGCCTTCTTCTGTTCCCCCTCCTGCCAAACAATTCTGACTGTCATTTTACTCTTATTTAATAAGTTTCCAAAATGCTTGACCCCTGGCACGTGAGGTGCTTTTTATAGCATTGGGTTCAACAGCACAACAACATCTGTCAGATCTTAATTTAGCTGTCTCCCATCACCACTTACTAAGTGCTTTCCCAAAATGGGGCTTCCATCCACTCCTAAATCCATAGATTTGTGACACAATTAGATCCTGATTCCTTTTGCCCTTTGCAGGGAAGGATTTGCTGGAGTGGGGTCTTAAGGGAGTGATGGCATTCATGGGGATCAGTCTGTAGGGAATTAGGGAATTTCCCAGCTTTGGAAAGGATCTGTATGGAAAACATTTAGAGCAAATCTGGGTGACATTTGTCTGGTTTGGGCAGCAGGGAAAAGAACTGCACCCATCCCCTCTCTCCTCCCAGCAGCTCCCTGGCAGTGCTGATGTTGGGCAGCTCTGTGTTCCTGCCCTGGCTGTGAGGTGTGTGTAAGAAGTTGGGAATTTGATCTGTTTGGGGAAAAAAAAAAAAGCCCTTCTCTCTCATCACAGGAGTTTTTCCTTGATCTCATTCACCCCGTGGCCACACACACACTGCTGTTCTGGCACCAGCAGGGCAGGGCCATAAAAATGTGAGGGATATGAGAACTATTAAACTCACTTAAGTGTCTCTTTGCTGAAGGCAGGAAAGGAGCCTGAGGGTCATGGAAAAGAGACAAGGAAAACAGGCTTTGTCTGGGGGGTGGAATTATCCCTTCCCAAAAGTGTGAGCTGCTCCAGAACTGTGTGGATCACCCAGAGGTGCACTCTGAAATGGAAAATAAAGCCCAGGGGTGCCCCAGATGGCAGCAAGCAGTGGAGAAGAGGATGAGGGGTGCTTCACATCTATGGAAAGTGTAGACTGTGAACTGAAGTGCTCTCAGCAGGTGCTGTGAGGAAAATCAACCGTCTAGAGAGGAAAAAGGTCTTCTCACCAGGCTCGGAGCTTGAGAAACTGAACCCATTGTTTTGGCTGTTCTGGCATTAAGGGAGTTGTTATGGCTTTAACCTGGAATTGCCTGTAAAATCAGGGAATCAGAGAATAGTTTGGGTTGGAAAGGACCTTAAAGCTCATCTCATCCCACCCCCTGCCATGGACAGGGACACCTTCCACCAGCCCAGGGTGCTCCAAGCCCTGTCCAACCTGGCCTTGGCCACTTCCAGGGATGGGGCAGCCACAGCTTCTCTGGGATTCAACCTGTGCCAGGGCCTGTCCACCCTCACAGGGAAGAATAAAACTGAGAGAGCCTGGACCTGCCAAGTGTCCTGAGAGGCTCTTGAAGTGGAAGAGAATTTCTAGGAATATATTGCATTCCCTGTTTCCCCAAGCTGGCGTTGACCTATTAAGTCAGCCTCCCAAAGAGCAAGTTTGAGACTAATAAGGCACCATCAGTAGATTGGAGTGTGCCTGTTTGGTGTCCTTGGACTGGTTTCTCCTCCACCACAGAACTTGGGACTTTGATTTGAGCCATTCATTCAATTGTTGGAGCAGTTTTCACCCAATTCAGTGCTCACTTGTTCTGTAGCACACAAGTTGATAGGACTGAAAAGCTGCAGACGCTTCTCTTGCAGTCTCAACACCACATCTTTTATGAAGGTACCACCTGAAGGAGGATTCATCCCTGAGTTTCACTCCAGATCCCTTAGAAGAGTTTTTTCTTCCACCTCTAACTCTTCATCTTTAACCCTGGTTCTCTGCAGGGAGAAAGTTGTAACATGCCCTGGTAGTGGCAAAGTTTCCACCTGCACATTCATGGAATACATCAGTTCCTAATGTTTTTTAGTGGCATCCTAACACCTCTGAGTGTGTCTGGATGCCTGAGCCTTCCATTATGTGCAGGGCTCTGTGTCAAGGAGAGCTTTGGCAAAATTGGAGGTGACTTTCTGGAATTTGTGATAACTTTGGGAACAGAGAGATCTCGGGACTCTCTGGGGAAAAGGTGTCAGTTTTTCCTGCTGTATTTGGGGTTTTGGAATCCACAGATCAACTCAACCCCAATAAGTTCTTTGTTAGAAGGTGAGAGATGTAGCTGGTGTTTGCTCCCTTTGCTGTGGTTCTTGTTGTACAGCAGAATTGTGTTATGAGCTTGGAATGCCTCATTTTCCACCAGGAGCCTTCCAGTCCCTCTCAGCTTTGGGAAGTGTCTTGGCTGGCACGTTCCTCCAGGCTGGCATTGCATCCCTTGCAGTGATTAACAGATCTCTTCTGCCTTTCTTGGGAGGCTTTGGAAGTCAGAGGAGGGGGAAAAAACACACCTTTCATTTAAAGAACACATTGTTTAATGGTGCTTTTCCTGTGAAGGAGAAAATTCTGAGCAGAACAAATGGAATTGTGTTATTCCAGGAACATGCCCAGGGAGAGGGAGCTGTGCAGGGCCCTGACTCACTCAGGACGTTCTGGCCAAGGTACACTTTTGGTAAAAACAACCCATGGTGCTGTTCAAGATAACCTGGCTGCTCCCATTTCATGTTCTAACCACTTAACATTTTTGTGATGTACAAGGAAGGAGTGCTTGAAAACAAACCACCCATGGAAAGCCCTGGAAACAAAGTCAGCCTGTGACAAAGGGCAGCTCTTAAAACTTCATCCTTTTACCAACTTTAACAAAGCCCTGAGGTCACAGAAAGTCCTTTGGGGCTCTTTTAGCATTCTTGGCTACCTCTGACATTATACTTCAGGTTTTTGTATTCATTGGTGATCTGGTTAGGAGATGCCCCATCCCTGGAGGTGCTCCAGGCCAGGTTGGAGCAACCTGGTCTAGTGGGAGGTGTCCCTGCCCACAGCAGGAGGTGAAATAGGATGAGCTTTAAGGGTCTGTCCAACCCAAACCATTCTGGGATTCTGTGATTCAGAACATCTTCCTGCAGTGAGGAGATGCAAGGATGGAGATCTGAGAACTCAGGGAAAGCAGTTGGACCATTTAGGGGACTTAAGTGTGTAGGAGCAGCTTGGTGTTAACCAAGTGGAAGGGATTCTTTTCATCCAAAACAAGCACCACATCCTGGAGCATCCCCAGCTGTTTCTGAGTTTGTGCCTTAAATGTACAGCATTTGAATTAATTGCTGAAGGTATTTAACCTCCCAAAATCAGAGTACAGGATCTTTTTTCTGTAGAATGTAGTTTATGCCAAAAACCCCCCAGAATCACAAAAAGAGCTACTTCTTATCTGACCTAAATTCTTTTGTGTCCTCATAAGGGAAGATAACTTGAATTTAGAATTGGGAAGGAGCAGCAAATTTCTGAATATCGGCCTAAAATATTCTGTAGGTGTCATTCAATCCTAATTCTTTAGGAAAATATCCTGAGACCTGATATAGTACAAGATGAATTAAAACCAATACTGAGTAGCAGCTCTCAGGGATTGATGTCCAAAGTACTGTACTGATTAATTAAAACATTTGTTATTTCATATGCTATAAAATAATCCCCTGCAGCCCTCTCTGATTTACATGCAGTTCAAATCACTACTTGTATTTCAGTTTTATTTGCTGCTGCCCTTTGGACCACGACATCAGTCAGGTCTCCCTTCCCCAGCTTCACTTTGCATTTCCTTACACTTTCAGCTTCATTTAAATGGATTATTACATGGTTCATTTAATGGATTATTGAGCAAAGGGCCTTTTACTTGTTGCTTTTTGCTGCTGCTCCTTGGATTCTGGTGTTCCTCTTCTGCAGGGACATCAGACCATCCCCAAATCCTGTTTCTCTGTGCCTTAGAACTGTGAGCATTTCTGATGTAGGAAAAACAGAGCCACATTCCCTATTTTAGCAGGGAATCTTTTCCCTTCACTCCAGAGGTGGGCAGCAAGCCAGGGATGTGCCACTGTCACTTGTCCCTCTCTGACTCTTGGGGCCTCTGGGACTTTCAGAGCACAAACATTTTTATATTTGTCCTTTTCCCCTTCTTGCCTGTGCAAAAGGAGGTTGGGTCATGACTCCTCTCATTCCTTGTAGTGAAGGCAAACTGGGCAAGTGTCTGGGAGCAGCCCTGAAAATGTCCTGTGCCACAGGGGTGAGCAGAGGATGGTCCTGAAACACTGAATTTCTTCCAGACACTCATTAAAGCTGTACCCAGGCATGTGTTCTCTTTGAACTGGGGCTCAATTCTGCCTAATTAATTGCTGGGCAGAAGCAGCAGTAATTAAGCAGGCTGTGTTGATCCTGGGAGCTTGTGTCACCTGGAGCTCTTCATGTCCTGCACTCTGACCCCCCTTTGGCCACCCTCTGTGCCTGTCACCCTTCAGTGACTGGAGCTGGTGGGATTTTGGCCCAGGAAATGTGGCAAAGCCCCCAGGGCTGGAGGACAACAAGGGGAGCAGAAGCAGCTCTGTGGCAAATGGGCTGGACAGGTGAGAGTGCAAGCTTTCAGAATGAGACACAGGGAAGTTCTCATGGGAACAAGCCATTACTAATGGTCCAAAGATGAGAGAAGTTGCAGGTGAAGCATCTTTTCAGATATTGCTGTCAGGAATTGTTTGGCAGAAGCCTTGGAGTTGTGGCTGTGGTGGTTGCAGAGCTGCTGCCCCTTGGAGTGCTGAGAGGATCAGCAGGCTCTGGAAGGGCTCTGGCTTGGCTTAGTTCAGTTTGGGTGAATTTTTAAGCTTCTACTTTGCCTTCTGCCTGAAGAAACAGGTTTCAGTGCCACAATCTGAAGTCTTTAGGTTGTAGTGCTGCCTGAAAGGGGTTGTAGTGAGGTGGGTGTCTGTTCTCCCACCAAACAACAAGGGGAACAGCCTCAAACTGTGCCAGGGCAGGGTTAGCTTGGATATTTGGGAAAATTTCTTCACAGAAAGGGTTGTCCAGCCTGGCACAGCTGCCCAGGGCAGGGGTGGAGTCCCCATCCCTGGAGGGGTTAAAAGCTGTGTGGATGTGGCACTTGGGGACAGGGGGCAGTGGTGGCCTGGGCAGTGCTTGGTGATGATCTGAGGTTGCTTTTCCTACCTAAATGATTCTGTGATTCTAAATGCTCTGCTTTGCTGTTTTTTGATTCTGGGAGGTCTGACTCAAACAGTTTCTCTCAAAAGCACCCAGCTAATCAGTTCCCCCCCACAATATCCAGGGAATTGCTGCCTTTCCTCCCTGCTGAGCCCTTTGGGGTGTGCAGTGACTCCTTCCCTGGTGCCCTGCAGGTGATGAGTGTCCCCTCTCAGAGCGAGCAAACTCCTTCCATCTCAGTGTCATCACAGAGCTCTCCACCTGATGATTCATGTCCCTGATGAGTGGTGATGATCAGAGATTTCAAAATGCACTTCTGTAGGTGGGTTTTGAGGAGTTGGTAAAAATCAGAAAGGTGTTCTTTCTCCCCATGAGCTGGGCAGGGCCCCAGCACAGACAAATTGGCCTCTGCTCCAAAAACAGCAGTGCCAAGAGTCCCACTGGGCCTGGCTGCATCCAAGTGCTGTGATATCATGAGATAAACTTGCAGCCCTATCAAAGCTGCTTGAAACCTTGCCTTATTCTTGCCCTGGGCCTCGGGGAAGGGTAAAACCAGGCTCAAAAAAGGTAAAAACCAGGGCTTTGAGAGGATCTCCCTCCCTGGGATGCATTTATATCTGCCTCAAATAGTCTTGGTTTTAAGCACCTTCAGAAAGCTGGAGCTTTTTGGTCCTCTTTGAACTTCTAAATTTGCCACTGACTGTTAAATCTTCCTCTTAACTCACCTGAGGTCTCTGTCCCTCAGTTGCTGTGGTTATAGGCTGCTAAATATTTGGGTAAATGAGCTTATTTCCTGTGTAACTGATGAAAATGGCCTTAAAAGGAAGTCTGACTGCAGTGGGGATTATTGCAGGAGCAGTATTTGGGTGCTACTCTCCCCCCTTTTGACTAGAATCACTCAAAGAAGCAATTTATATTCTGTTTTGAATTATATCAGTGCAAACCCACAACAATCAAGCTATGTGGTGGTACTTAATTGGCACCAATCTGAGCTGAGGGAGGATTAACCTTGCGCTGCCATTGTTTGTTCTGACTGTGTTGAATTTGTTGGTGTTGGGGAAGTCTTTTTTTCCATGCAGAAAACAAGGAAATAATATTGATAAGCAAACACAATATGGATGCTGGGACTGTTTCACGAGATAAGATTTCCATTGCTGAATACACTTGACTTGGGAGTCAATCATCCCTTTGGGTGCTCAACCACTAGAAAGTGGTGGAAAGAAAACACCAGAACGTCCCAGTGACCTCTGTGAGTGCTGGAAAGGGAAAGGCAGTGGCAGGAGAGTGTCATCCCTTACAGAGTTACCATGAAGAGATGAATAAGTGCATTGTCCAAACCAGCTCGACCCGTTCTGTGCATGTTAAATCCCCTCTTAAATAATCTCTGATTTAAAGCTTCCAATTATTACTTGGTGGCCCTTGTAATTAAAAGCCAACCAGTTCAGCAAGCACAGGGCCAAGGAGTGCATGAGTGAGTTAATCAGCTTAAACTCACACCCAGGAATTGCTTTCCTCCCCTGTCATGTGCTGGGTTGAAGAGGTTGAGTCTGTAATTAATGCATTTACACCTGGAGCTCTGTGCTGGTGACCTGCTCCTCTGACCTCTCACACTCTGCTTTTTAATTGCTCCACTTTTGATCCAGCACTGGGCTGATTCAGCATTCAGGCCTGGGTGATTTAATGTCATCTCCTGGTTTTCCACACCTGTGGCCAAGCCCTTTGCAGTCTGTGTGCAAATCCACATCAAATCCATCCCACAGGGACCCTGTCCAGCCTCTGTGCTGGAGTGCAAAGCAGAGGCTTCAGCTGGCCAGGGTTGAATGTCTCCTGCACTGCAAGAACCTGGTCCTACCATCCCCTCAAATGGACTTGCCAAATACTAGGGAATCATGGAGTGATTTAGTTTGGAAAAGCCCTCTGTGACCATGGAGTCCAACCATTCCCAGCACTGCCAATCCACTGCTAACCCCTGTCCCCAAGTGCCACATCCACGTGCCTGCAAACCCCTGCAGGGATGGGGACTCCACCCCTGCCCTGGGCAGCTGTGCCAGGGCTGCACAACCCTTTCAGGGGAGAAAATTCTCCCTGATGTCCCATCTAAACCTTCCCTGTCCCAGTTTGAGGCTGTTCCCTCTGCTCCTGTCCCTGTTCCCTGGGAGCAGAGCCCAATCCCTGCCTGGATCCATCAGGGACTTGCAGAGCCAGAATGTCCCCCTGAACCTCTTTTCTCCAGGCTGAGCCCCCCCAGCTCCCTCAGCCCCTCCTGCTGCTCCAGCCCCTTCCCCAGCCCCCTTCCCTTCCCTGCACACGCTCCAGCCCCTCCATGTGCTGTTGTGAGGGGTCCCAATGCATTGGTTGATGCATCCCATAATTGTCACACAGGCAGTGGCCTCTCCAGAGCTCCCACATCACTCCTGACTCAGCCAAACCCCTGTTGCCTTTGCAGGGTTCAGGCTCAGCTAGGGCTGCACAGGGAGCCAGCTCAGGCCATGGAGAAGGGAAAGGAGCAGAGGAGTTCTTGCCTCTTCTTCCTCCCAGGGCACTAAAACCATGCCTTGACTCATGTGCTGTATGTAAATACCCCTAATGCAGCAGGGAAATCTGGGCTCTCCTGTGCCAGCCTCCTGCCAGGGCACAGCAGGACTAGTCCCAGCACGAGGGAGGGGCACAAAATACACCCAGGAATGAGGAGGGTGGGATGGGGAGAGCTCTCATTTACGTCACCTTCAGCTTCCCTGTAGGTCCTTTCTATTAGAGAGGGGAAAAAAACCCAAATACACAAATCTTGGTGGGGAAAGGGTTACTTTTGCTTCTGCCCACTGATGCCCTCACTGCTGTGGGTCACTGGAGCTACCACAGCTGCCTGAATTGTAGCTGGCACTAGGGCTTTTATTTATTTATTTCAAAAGGTGGCCAAAAGAACAGCAATCAGAGTCCTCCAGCAGTGTGGCAGCAACCTGCAGGCAGCAGAGCAGTGTCCTCAGAGCCCTTGGGAAGTCCCTTGGCATGGCCCCTGGCCCCAGGAGCTGTCAGGAAGGGGCAGAAAGGCAGCCTGGCAGCACCTGGAGTGGGCCTTGTTTCCTTTCCTTCCTTAAATCCCTCTTGTTTAAGCAGAAATAACCCTCAGAACTTGGCTTGCTCCTCTGGGGCTTGTTGCATTCCATTTTAAAAAAGGGAGGCAAACAAGTTGTGTTTGTGCTCCAGTGACCTCAAGTGACTTGAAAAGCTGGATTGGATTTAATGAGTCTGTTGGTTTGATGCCAAGGTGGTGAGTGTGGTTCCTTTTCCCCTCAGATCAAGCCTCAGAGGTGCAGGTGACAATGATGCTGACTGAGAGCTGCAAACTGCGAGGGCTTCACCACAGGTAAGGCAGGCAGGGCTGGTCCCAGGATGGGGCACTGGGAGCTGGGAATGCCAGGGCTGAATTCCCTGGGGGAGAGGCAGCAGTTTGGTCAGAATTCAGCAACACTTCTGGAGGATCGTGGTTGGGTGGGAAGGGACCTTGAAGATCACCCAGTGCCACCCTCTGCCATGGCAGGGACACCTCCCACCAGCCCAGGGTGCTCCAAGCCCCATCCAACCTGGCCTTGGACACTTCAGGGATGGGGCAGCCACAGCTTCTCTGGGATTCAACCTGTGCCAGGGCCTGCCCACCCTCCCAGGGAACAATTCCTTCCCAATATCCCATCTAACCCTGTCCTCTGGCATTGGGAAACCATTCCTCCTTGTCCTGTCCCTCCATCCCTTGTCCCAAGTCCCTCTCCAGCTCTCCTGGAGCCCCTTTAGGCACTGGTTACATTTAGAATGAGACACTTCCCAGCTGAGGATGTATCATTTGTGAGTCCAAATGACAACCTGTATTCACAGCAATTTATTTCAGCCCTTTTGGTCCTAGTGGAAAAAATTTGGAGGGATCTTCCTGATAGGAAAGGAGTCAAATATTTCATTTATTTAAAAAAAGTGCTATCTGGGGCTTCAGTTATTTGGACATGCTGTGCTCAGCAATTCCTAATCCAAGATCAAATGCTGTTCCTCAGCACTGAGTAAGTTTCAATTACTGTGCTTGGGGGTCAGAGATATTTTTACCAAATGTCATTTCCACCAGATGAGGAATTTCTGTGTCCTGCAGGAATCTGCTGCCCATCACTCATGTCTGTATAGAAGAGGGAGAGAAGCCCATGGTGCTGCTGCCCTACATGAACTGGGGGAACCTCAAACTCTTCCTGCGACAGTGCAAGTTGGTGGAGGCCAACAACCCTCAGGTACCCCCAGGAATTTGGGAATTCTGGCCCACTAAACCTGGGAGAACTGCAGGGGGGGTTCCCTGGCAAGTGTTGGCCTTGGGCCATCCCAGGAAAACAGTCCTGGCTCTGTTTGTTTGGGTGCTCAGAGGGCATGAGACTCATTTCCATGGAACCTGGGGCATATATTTCCTGAAAGAAAATATTCCTAGATGAGAGCATATTTTGCTTATTTTTTAAAAATCTGAATTCTCTTTTAGTAATGGATTTGTATGTACAGTAAAACTATCCCTCTTGTTACAATTTTGTATTTTCTTTAACTTCACCTTGTGTTGGATTCTGTAGCTTAATCAGGCCCAAAATGAAGTCCCAAGGTCAGCATTTGTCCCTGTTATGTACCAGATTTCAAACCAGCCAGTTTAGTATCATTTTAATGTAATATTTGATTTATTTTATCCCTGGTCTGTGTGTCCCCCACACACTGAGGTTCCTGAAACACTGTAGGAATGAAAGAGGGAACCCAATCTATAAACCTGTGCAAGGGTTGAGTTCAGGTAGGACTGTGAAGCTGCAGAAGGAACTGGAGCACCAGCCAACAAGGATTGGGATTCTCTGAGCTGCTGCCTGGAAAAATGAGCTGCTTTCCAGGGAGAAAAGGGAAAAAAGTGCAGTAAGAAGGGCAACACGGACCATTTTAGCCCATGGTCACCTCTAATCAATGGAAAAGCAGTTGCAAATTGGAAATATTTGCCCTCGGTGTGCCCAATAAAAGGAGTCAGAGTTTAGAATAAAGGTTTTCCTGGGTGTCCATCACGTCTGATGGGGCACTGAAGGGGAGGGGAAGGGGCACTGGGGTCCAGCAAACCCAGTACCCCTTGCAGTGATTGCTCTTGTGGCTCTTGCAGGCCATTTCCCAGCAGGATCTTGTCCATATGGCCATCCAGATTGCCTGTGGAATGAGCTACTTGGCCAGAAGGGAGGTCATCCACAAAGACCTGGCTGCAAGGAACTGTGTGTAAGTACTGGCACCTCCAGGGCTGCTGCTTTTGTCAGTGAAACTCTTTCCCCAAGGTTGGGGTGGCTGCTTTTGTCAGTGAAACCCTTTCCTCCAAACCCAGGCTGAACCAGGTTTGAAAGGAAGCAAAATATCCTCACTGGAAATGCTCTGCTGGGTTTGTCTATCCCTTTTTCAAGTGCCTGAGAAGAATTAAAGCTTCCCTTCAGCTGTAACAAAGACTTGGAATACCTCTGGCAATTGATCAGTGGAGGGGTTTTTGTACAAAGTTGGTTTTCTTTCATTTTTTCCCCTTAAAAAGTGGCTCCGTGGCTTTGGTCACTGGTAGGTGTTTTAGTTGCCAAACAGTGGATAAACATGAAGGTGCTTTGGAATGGTAGGAATGTGGAAATTTCCTGGTCTGTAAGTTTTGAGGATAATGAACTGGCCTGAAAATGCAGAGAAATGGGGTAAATAAGAAGGTGTCAGAGACAGTGAAGGGGGAAACACAGAGACTGAGCATTTCTGTTTATTTTTTTAAATAAAAATAAAGAAATAATTGAAAAGAGGAGAAGACAACAAACACCAGTTTGTTACAATCTCCCCAACCCAATGTTATTTCTGTATTCTTGGCATAAGATGTCTGAGCCAACATCTATCCCATATTCTGAAGTCAGCTGTTTATGAGAACATTGAACTTTATTACACACTTTGTAAAGTTCAGAGAGTCTCAATTACATCCCAGAGGCAATTTCTCAGTTATTTTGAATCATCTTTTCCTGATTAACAGCCACTTTCCTTTAGTATCCTGTTTCTGACAAGCATCAGTACCTCTTGTTGGGTGGAATAAATACCTTAGCAGATTGCTGGATTGGAGACACACTTTTAGCCACAAAAATATTGGTTGCTTAAAAATATTACTGGATCTTGCTTTGCTTTAATCTTTGCCTTATTATTGCCACAGAGTTGCTGCAGCTGAAAGGTGTTTAATTGCTCTGATAGGGCATCTCCAAGGGAGCAGGAATAATTTAAGGGAGTTATTTGTTTGCTTTAGCTGTATTTTCTTCACCTGTAAATGTTTGATTTCATTTAATCAAGCCTGCTGATTGCTCTGGTGCTTATCTGCTGGCACGGAATAAATGGGAAAATATTTGCTTCTGGTGCAGGGGAATGCCTTGGGAGGTGGATTAAATCCTGAGCACAGCAGTGTTTGCTGCAGGAGTGTGATGGGATGGGATGGGATGGGATGTGATGTTGCTTCTCCTCTCTCTGCCCCAGCATTGATGATGCTCTTCAGGTGAAGATCACAGACAATGCTCTGTCCAGGGACCTCTTCCCCATGGACTACCATTGCCTGGGGGACAATGAGAACAGGCCTGTTCGTTGGATGGCCCTGGAAAGTCTGGTGAACAATGAATTTTCCAGTGCTAGTGACGTGGTGAGTTGTTTTTTTTTCTCCTCTTACGTTTTGTAAATGTGTTTTATTGACATTTTCCCCTCTTTTCGGCCGTTGAAGAGTCACAGGATCACAGGATGGTTTGGGGTGGAAGGGACCTTAAAGATCACTCTGTTCCACTCCCTGCCATAGGCAGGGACACCTTTCACCAGCCCAAGTTGCTCCAAGCCCTGTCCAAGCTGGCCTTGGACACTTCCAGGGATGGGGCAGCCACAGCTTCTCTGCCCAACCTGTGCCAGGGCCTGCCCAC
>JAXCLP010000010.1:20845470-20858827 GCA_035584035.1 Lepidocolaptes lacrymiger
CAGGTTGGGCAGAGAAGCTGTGGCTGCCCCTGGATCCCTGGAAGTGTCCCAGGCCAGGTTGGATGGGGCTTGGAGCAACCTGGGCTGGTGGGAGGTGTCCCTGAATTGGAACTGGATGGGCTTTAAGGTCCCTTTCACCCCAAACCATTCCATGATCCTATGAAGGCTCTTGCTCAGGTGACTCCTTCTGCTCAGCTGATGGGTCTGGTTGTTGTTGCAGAACCCCAGAACCTTTCCAGGAGCTGCCAAGAGCAACTCAGGAATCACAGGAGGAACACTCAGATGTCTGCTTGCCTGCCATGGGTGCTTTTGGAGCACAAAGTGTGGGCATTTGATTCCTCCTGCCCCAAAGAGATCCAAAAACTTTCTGAGCCCTTTGGCTACACTTTGGGGAGGGAATGCTCCAGTGTGTGCCTTGTGCTCCCCTGGGGCCACACAGGGGTTTTTGCCCTGCTGAGCTGCAACCTGGTCCTGCTGCAGAGGGTTTGGTGCCACCAAAAGCACCTGAACTTGCTGGATGTCTCCAAAACGAGCTTCCCCATTGCAGCTTGTCCCGTTGGGTGGCAGGTGCCAGCCTGGCACACTCCACCCCCACAGCCTCTTTGCTTCCTTGTTCAAACAAAGGCAGGTGAGGGAAGCACGAATGATGCCAGAGCTCATCCTGAAGGACATAGAGGGGTGGGAGCTGAACCCCTTTGTGATGAGGCTCCAGAAACAACCCAGCTGGTTTGGCAGGCTGAGCCCTGGGCAGAGCACAGGGAGAGGTGGGAGCCCCTGGCACAGCTCCAGTGCCCCACGGGGCAGTTCCTCCACGCCCCAGGACGGTGCCACGTGCCCTGGCCAAGCAAAGTGTGTGCCAGCACCTGAGATAACACTGGCAGGAGGGCAGCGTGGGGACAGGAGGGCACCGGGGGTCAAGAGGGATGGCACGTGGAAGGCACTTGGTTTCTAAGCTTCCTGGAGTGTCAGAAGCTCGAGCAAAACTTGTCTGCAGCCAAGGTGTGGGAGTCCCCAGAGGTGACCTGGCTTTGCTCCCTTAATGTCCCCAAGGCTTCCAGTGCAGCACTGGGTTACCTGTCCCTGCTGCTGTGGGGGGGCTGTTCCATGAGAAGGTGCTAGACTAGACACGAGGCAAAAATTCTCCATGAAAAGGGTTGTCTGACGTTGGCACAGGCTGCCCAGGGAAGTGGTGGAGTCCCCATCCCTCAAAGTGTTCCAAAAACACGTGGGTGTGCCCCTTGGGGACACGGTTTCGTGGTGAGCGTGGTGCTGGGTTAATGGTTGGACTCGATGATCTTGGAGGACTTTCCCACCCTTAGCAATTCCGTGGCCATCAGGAGCAGGATGGTGAGGGTGGCAGCAGGAACCTCCAGCCCAGCAGCGTCAGGGACAGTCACACCTGGGCTGGGAAGAGCAGGCAGGTGTCACCTGGCACGGCTGGTCCATCCCTGGGGACCTCCCTGATGCCTCAGAGGGCCAGGATGCCGTGCCCTCCTGGCATCCCTGGCTGAGGGACGGGCTCACGTCAGCGGGAGGGTTTGGTGTGCTCCAGGATAAGGCAGAGCTGCGGGACATCCTCCCCAGGAAGTTGTTTGGTGATGGGTTGGTTTGTTTGCTGACCACGATAAGTGTGGGGTGAGCTCAGCGGGGTGAGCAGGGCCCTGCACGTGGCGTTTCAGCTGCTCAGGCTGTTGTGCAACCCCAGGTGAAGGAAAACAAACCATCCCTTCCTCTTTCCTTCAGCCCCATTTAGCGGAAATGCTGATGGCTCTCTGGTATCTTTGTGTTTGTTTCTCAGTTGCTTTTGGACCAAAGTCCGCGTCAACTTTCAGTTGAGGTTTTTCCTGGAAAGCCATGCCCTTGGAAGAAGAGGAGTGTCCAGAGACAGCCTGGGCTCTGTGCAGGTGCTTCAGAGGAGGCAGCAGTGGGAAGCACTGGCCAGGGCTGAAATAGGTCCATCTCCCGAGCCCAGCAGGAAAACTCCATCCTGGAAGGTGGAGGAAAACGTGGATGAACTCAAAACACTTGTCTTTTCTGAAGATGGTGGGGAACACACGAGGGAGTCATGGAATGGTTTGAGTCACAGGGAGTTGGACCTGGAAGGAATTCAGGTACCACTGAGGGGGTGCAGGGAGTGCTGGGGAGCAGCAAATGTCAGAGCTGAGTGACACAGTGCCAGGGTTGGGGTGGCTGGGGCACAGCATGGTGTTTGCTGGGCTGGGCTCTCCCTGGACAGTGTCTTCAAAGAGGGGATCTCCATCCCGGGAGCCACAGGGCCATGGAAAGTCCCTCAGCAGCAGAGCTTAATGGTGGAAGGTGATCTCCTGGGGTGTCAGGACCTTGTGGTAACCCAAAGCCCATCCAGGAGGGCAGAGCTGGGCTTTGCACGGTGGCTCTGTGGGCACAGTGAGCCTTTCCTTGGAGAATCTCACCCTGGGCTTTTCAAAGAATCCTGGAATGGTTTGGGATGGAAGGGACATTAAAGCTTATGTCATTCCACCCCCTGCCATGGGCAGGGACACCTTTCACCAGCCCAGGTTGCTCCAAGCCCTGTCCAACTTGGCTTTGGACATTTCCAGGGATGGGGCAGCCTTTTCTTCTCCAGAAGAAAGCCCCAGCTGTCTGAGCCTGCTGTTGGCAGCTGCTGCTCTTCCCTCCTCTCTGTTCCTCTGTCCTTGTCCTCCCTCCATGCCAGGCAGCCCTGGTGACATTCCTGAAGAGAGGAGAAGGCCTGGCTTGTGTTGGGTCATGTTGAGTCATGGCATTGTCCATCCCTGTTGCCATCCCAGCTCCTGGAGGGAACCTTCTTGCTGGGAGTGATGGAGTTCCAGGTGTCTCATCAGCCACGTGGACAGGTGCTCTGGGCAGGTGGGTGTGATGTGGTCGAGGTTGTCTGGGCTTTGGGTTGGATGTTCCTCCCTGCTCAGACCCTTCTCCTGGAGCAGCTCCCTTTGGTGCAGCCCCTCCTAAGCCGAGCCCTGCTGGATGCCCTGGTTGGATCAAAATAGAACAATGACTTCAAGGGTTTTCCTCTGAGAGTGTCTTGAGGGAGAAGAGATGGGAAGGACTCGAGCAGACCATCTGCTCCCCTCCCATCCGGCCCTGTGATAAGGTTGGGTGAGGTGTGAGGTGTGCCAGGAGGTTTGGTGTGAAGGGCGTGAGAAGGTGCAGCACACAGGGGGTGTCTCTTGGATCCCAGCACCCTGGGGACCACTCATGGGGAGGAGAAGTCAACAGAGCCCACGAGAAACTGCTGTCCCTCCCATCCTGCTGCCCCTGGAGCAGCTCCTGCCCTGGGCATCTGTGCTCCTGGTGGACATCCTGAAGTCCACCCTGGCTGGGCTGTAGGGCAGATACTCCAGCAAACAGCCAGTTTGGATTGGGCCTGACCTGATCCCTGAGCTGGGGAAGGAAAGCCCAGGCACAGCTGATGGCTCCTCACTAAACCCCCCTGAGGGGTCATTCGGGGCTGCTTCCTGAAGGGTCTGTGCTCCTTCTGAACAACTTGGGGTCACTGTCATCATCAGCAAGGCTCTGCCCTGCTGCCCTCCTGTCCTCCTCCTCCTCAGGGAAGCGTGGGCCAGCCTGTGTCACTCTGCAGTGCCACCATCATTAGTGGCAGGACCTCACCAACAGGTGTTCCCATGGCCAGCACCAGGAGACACCAGCACTTGGTGTTCCCAGCCTGGTGAGGAGGGATGGGCAGGACCTGGAGACTGGCCGTGTCCCCAGGCACACCATGCCCCTGTCCCCAGGCAGTGATGTCTCCCCTGGGTGAGCCAGGTGCTTTCCTCCTGTACCTGGAGGACCTGCTGCTGGAGCAGGAGGCACACCAAGCTGGGAGATCTTCCCAGCAGGCAGGGCACGAGCCCAGCAGGCTCTGGAGCTCGTGCTGGAAGTGTCACATCTTTGGGTGTTCGTATCTCTGGGCGTTGCAGGTCGTGTTTCTTTAACCTCAGGTGCCCTCCTGGCTCTGCTTGTTTGGTGAGGAGTGAAGGTTGGGAGCAGGGCTGGTGCTCTGTTGGTGGCTTTGGTTCAGCTCTGCTCATGGGGGTGTTTCTGCCTCTCCTCTGTCCCTGAGGCTCCCAGGTCTGTGTCAAGCCGAGTGGCGAGGAAAGGAGTTGCCCCCAGCAGTGCTGGGTGACCTTGGTGTTTGCTTTTCTCCCACCTTTCCTTTGGCAGAAGGCAGGTCCTGGTGGTCCTGCTGGCAGTGGGACACCTTGTCTTGCAGCAGGAATGGGAAGGTTGGTGTGCAGAGACAGAGCCGTGGGATGGTCAAGCACTATGACCAGAAGCAGCTCCCTTCCCGTTTTCCAAGAGCTTTTCCAGCTGCCCCCCAAGCTGGTGCCCACCCCACCGTGTCTCAGGCACTCCCTGATGCCCAGGCTCTTGGTGTGGGTCAGGACTGAGCGTCCTGCAGACATTTCTCTGCCCCAGGAGCAACCCCAAGGCTGAACCCCCAAAAGCCCCGGCTGGCTCTGCAAGAGGCAGCACATCACAGTGCTGGGCAGAGCAGGGAGGGATGTGCCCCAGGCCTGTTCCTGGCACTGCACATCTCCTGGCACACCGGACGGGGACGGGATGCCCTCAGGATGGGCACGACTTGGCCCCAGTGGGATGGCTGGGCTCATGCCCAGGTTGCTGCAATGTGCCTGTTCCTGCTCGGCGGGCGATGCCGCTCACCTGGCCGGTGGGTGAATGTTGCTCACACGTGCTCGCCTGGCTTGGCACTGCCTGCCAAGCCTTAATCTCCGCTCGTCTGACGGCTGGCACGCCGCTGACGTCAATGCCATGGCTCAGGGGGCTTTTTGGGGAGGAACGGGCAAGTCTCCGCACACGTGGGCTTGTGGGCTGAGCAGGAAAACATCCCGCTGGAACCACAGCGGGACCAGGAGGAGAAGGAGGGATGAGAGGACCAGGGAGGGTGGCTCTGGAGGATGGCACTCCTGTGGGGCACAGCTCGGCCTCAGGAGCTTCTCATGGCTTGGTGGGGGGAAATTGTCACCCTGTGTGTCCAGCCTGCTGGGAATCCCTGCTGGATTCCCTTCCCCTGCCCGTGCTGAGGGTCCATCTGTGCCTTCCTGCCCCCTCTCCTGCCCCCACGGGACCGGCTGGTGGCTGCTGCTCTCCTCTCTGGCTCCTCTCAGGGCCCAGGGAAGAGGTGTGGTTCTGTCCCTCCCTTCATTATGTGTCATTAAAGAAGCTGCTCATCCCTGGCCGGGTCGCTCCAGCTTTGGCCATCCCTGTCCTGCCTCGAGGGGCCACTCCAGGATGCTCCCTGGATGCTCCCACGTCACTTTGGCATTGGCCAATGGACACTCAGCTCCTGGAGAGCAGGTTTTGGGAACAACACCCTGTGCCTCCTGAGGACTGATCCCTCCTCCAGGCACCCACAGGTGCTCCAGGGAAGGCTGAGAGTCCTCTGGGGAGTGGTCCAGGTCCAGCTCCTCCGTGTCTGTCTCACAAAGCCTCCTTTATCTTTGGAGCCTGGGTATTGCTCTGCAGGGAGTCCTGGCATGGAGATCACGCCTTCCAGGCTGTTCTGCTTCCACTCATGACCTTAACAACACATCCTGATGGCAATTGTTCTCCAAGATGGACATCCTGCCCACTGTGCCACAGCACTCGTGCTCCCCAGGCAGTCTGAGGGCTCCAGGCAAGGCAGTCAACCCTTCCTGCAGGGGAAATCACTCTCACCCTGTGGTGCAGGGGCAGCCACCCCTGGCAAGGGCTGCTCCACTTCAATGTCCTTAAAGATTTGCCATCAGATGAAAAGAAATGAAAGCAGCAACCCAGGGAGTGAGGAGGCGAAAGAAGATGAAGTCAGGAGTTACCACAAGTGGCTTCGAAGGGATTCTTTTTTCTGGGCTAGAAAGCAAATTGTTGGAAACTGCGCTGAAAGTCAACCTGGGTCATACCTGGGGAGTGGAAACCCCTCAAAGCCAGGAAGGTCAAAGGACTCTGTAAATCTGCTGCTTCCACTTCTCCAATGTAAGTTGTTTTCTCTTGCCCTGAACTCTGGGAAGGAACGTTAAGTAGCCTTGGAGTAAATGACCCTGTGTGTTGATGAGGCTGCCTTTGGTTATGGTTGCACCCCTGGCATGGGGCTGTGTTCCTTCCTGAGCACAGATTTTGGAGGCCTTGCAAACTGAAAGTTGGAAAATCTCCACCAGGCAAGAGTTTGAGCAAAGTGCTTGAGTTTTCGGGTCTCCGGGGAAACGTTTTGCCTCTTTCTTGGTCCAGAGGAGGGGAAATAACAGGAGTTGTGAGTTTTTCTGGAGAAAGCTGGATTTCTTGGTGTGATTAGTCAAACTCTGTGATTCAGCCCTCCCTCAGCAAATGAGGCATCCAGAAGTATGCAGGGAGTTTCTTTTCCTTGAAATTCCACTCCAGAGGGTACATGTGGGCTGGAAAACTGAAGTTTGCCTTTGCAGAGATAAAAACTGCCCTTGGTCACCCTAAAAACTCTGAATCACTTCTCTTAACCCACCATCCTCCCGTGTATCACCTTATCTTCTTGCCCAAGCCTTGTCCATCCTTACCCAAGGGGGAGTGGCAAACCCCAGTATTTTCTAGCCAGTATTTCAATATTTTCTGGCAAATATTCCAGCTGAGGTTTCATGTTTCTGTAGCTGGGGGTGTCAGACCTGCTCCAGCTGTCCAGCCCAGGCTTTGGAGACCTGGGGCCAGTTTGGACCATCCAGAAAGCAGTTTGAGTACTTTGGAATAATTAACAAACTGGGGGCAGTCACCAGAAACGCTCCAGACTCTTCCCTAGAATTCTCCTGGGAAGATTTATGAGTTCTGTGCACCCCTTCAGTGAGATGTCTTGGTTAGAAATGTCAATAACAGGTGTTGTTTTCTCTTCCACCGACCTGACCCCGCTGCTCCAATGACCCTGGTGGTGCTACAGGCTGTGAGTTTATCCATGGCTTCCAAAATCTGTGTCCGACTGAAGCCTCAGGGAAGCTGATCCAGGGAAAGGAGAGATCCTGCTGAGAAGATGCAGCCAGCCTGGGGGCACCACGGTGAGAGCTCAGAGTGGAGTCTGATCTTCTCTTGGACACCACGGAGCCTCCTTGCCTGTTCAGAAGTGGGTTCTGTGCTTCGGGTTCTCTTTTGGGCTCATGTTTTGAACCCCCCCAGCATCTGGCTGGCTCTCCGAGTCCCTGTGGCACCTGCCATGTCCCTGGTGGCCAAGGCCCAGTGGTCCCAAAGCCCTCTTTGAAATGCTGGCTGCCCAAAAGCACCGAGGCACCCCCAGCTCTGCTCGCTGAGAAACTCCCATCACTTCGGTGGCCCTCTCTTGTCTGTCCAAGAGAGGATTCCTTGGGGGTCCTTTCGATTAAAAACTGCATGTTTTCCATGGAAGGAAGGTTGTGAAGAGCTGCCATCTGAGAATCCACAGGTTTGGGCTCCTTGTGGGCAAAGCCAGTCCCAGGCTGGGTGACTCTGGAATGTTCTGCAGCACACAATTCCCCTCTCCTGGTGCCCAGACAGGGCAGTGGGATGGCAGAGGAGGAAAATCACATATGTAAGCATGGATTTACTGGAAAACAGACTTCCTAGTCCTGATAATTAGAGCTCAGCTTGGTGCTCACCCGTTTCTCCAAACCAGGGACTGGCAGTTCCCTGGCCCTTCAGTTCTGAGAAACTGCCTTTCCTGTGCACTGAAGTCATCAGTCAGAATGTACTGATTAAGTCGAAATTATTCCATTTGTGGCTTGTTGTGTGGTTTTGCAGTTTTTTTTCCTTGCAGAGGAACTGACTTACTGTATAAAACTCTCATCTTTACCCTCAAACTCGGCAGCTTTCAGAGAAAGAGCAAAAAGTGGGGGTGAAGCTGCTCCCTCTGTCTCTATCCACTCCTCTTGGAACTCCTAAGGCCATGAAATGGGGTGGGAAAAGCAGTTCCTCAGAAATTCAAGGACCACTCTGGTCATGCAGATTCTCAGCCAACCTGGTTTGTGTGAGTGGATGGTGCCTGAAAAGCCTCCATGAGAAGCTGGACCCACCACAACCACCAGCCTGAGAACCTGCTGCTTGGAAAAAGCCCTTTCTTCCTGCCTTTTCCCAGCCAGTTCCTCGTGGAATCCAAATATTTTCGACCAGCAAAATAATTACCTTTAATTAGTTTTTGTTAGGGCGGTGCCAATCCACCCTTCTCTTTGGAAACTCGCTGGGCTTCTGAAATGGCTCGAAAACAATGAAGCAGGGAAAATATCCTGCTTGTTCCTCACTCATTTCCATCTGTCATGGAAAAGGAAAGGACCAGCAGCCCCCTGAACTCCCTGGGAAAAGGGTCACCGGCCTCCCTGGGCTTGCAGAGACTGTCCAGAATCATCAAGAGCCTGGAGTGAGGTTTAATAGTTTGTCTCCATCACAAGTTTTCATTTTTCTTCTTAAAGAAAAATAATCATGCTGGGATTCCTTCTAGTCCCCAGGTCCTTGTGGGGTGTTTTCTCCTGGGCTGGATTCCCGTGGCTGGTGGGGTCACCACCAGTGGTGGGAGGCAAGGCTGGAGAAGCAGCAGTGGATCTACACCTTTTCTCCTGCTAAGGCTGTGTAGGAGTTTCTTGTCAGATCCCTGCATGCCCAGGAGGGAGGGGGAGGACGGGGAGATGTTTCTTCTGTGGTCCATGGTGGTGCCAGCAAGGGCAACCACCTGGAATCCTGGAATGAGAGGATTTGGTGCCCTGGCAGCCGTGGGTGAGCTGAGCATCCCCTGTGGCTCCATCTCTGCATCAGCAGCACGTGCCCTCCCACGTGCCCTGCGTGTGCCAGGTGGGACCAGCCATGTGGGACAAGGCAGGATCGGGCTGGGCCAGGTCCAGGATCACATTTCTGGATGGCAGGACCAGAAAGAGCTGGAGCTCCATGGCATCTAGGTGGGGAAGGTGCCCTCCCTGGCCATGGGAAGCCATTGAGTGTCCCACGGGGGGCCAGAGGGGTTTGCCCTCTCTGTCTGAGCTACGTTGTCTGCACAGTGGAGCTGGCACAAACCCAGCTGTGCCAGCACATCCTCAGTCCTGGCTGGCTCTACCACTGGGTCACTGGTTTCCATTTCATACAGCCATGGAACAGTTTGGGTTGGAAAGGACCTTAAAGTCCATCCTGTTCTACTCCCCTGCCACAGTCAGGGACACCTTCCACTAGACCAGGTTGCTCAGGGACCCATCCAACCTGGCCTTGGACACTTCCAGGGATGGAGCAGCCACGACATCTCTAGAAAACCACCCCACCCTGTGCTTGAATCTATGGTGTTTGGGCCAAAATGATGTGTGTTTGCACTGGTTTCCTCAAGTTCTGCCTTTAATTGGTCTCGTTCCTGCTCTTTTCCCTTGAGCTGGAGTGAAAGATAGTTCTCATTTAACTGAGGAACTAAATCTGGGGGCTGAACCTCTTCAGACCCGCTTTTCCCTGGGTGCCCACTTGGTTTGGGGGTTTCTCTGCTGCAATCACCACGTCTCATCCCATGTGATGAATCCTTCCCCAAGAGAACCCTTTCCCACAGGAGTTCATTGTGCCCATGGGATAAAGATGCCCACACGCCAGCCTGGCAGAGCTCAGCCACCTCTTCTCCTGGTCCTGCTCCAAGCCCCATCAGCAACAGGAAAAATTCCCCAGGCCAGAGGAAGCCATACCAGCATTCCAGGCAGTCTCTCCAACATATTTGTTGAGGAAGAGCACACGCCCTCTGGTTGAGGCCGCCGAGTGTCCTGTTTACCTTTCTTCTTGGATGCTGCAGGAGAAGTGGGAGATGTCCCAGCATCACCTTTCCCAAGAAACAGAACTATTGATGAAGGCTCGAGTAAACCCCTGTCCTGGCCCTTTGCTGAGCTGAGGAGGTGCCAGCAGCTCAGGTGAGGCTTCCTGGGATGGGGATTGTGAAAGAGGATAAGAAACATCTGAGACTTGGCACTGTGTGGTGGGGCTGGCTCTCCCTCCTTGCATGCTGAGTGTGTTGGGTTTGCTCTGTGCCATCAGGTTCTGCTTCTGTGAGTCGCAGTGTTGTCCTGTGAGTGGGGAATGAGATGATCTTTGAGGTCCCTTCCCACCCAAACCATTCTGGGGTTCAATGGTTCTCTTCCCTACCTGCAGCAACCCCAGGGAGCTGCAGCTGCACCCAACTCTGGATGGAGCATCTTCGGTGTCCCAAAGACGGCTGGGACATCCCAACCCAGCAAAGGCAAATGTCCCTTCTCTGTGGGAGAAGTCTGCCATGCCTGGAGCCCCCACAGGCTCCTGGAGCAGAGCCCTCCACGTGGGTGCTGGTGGGGAACACAGCCCCCTCTCACCCTGGCACCAGGAGGTGCCCCCCTCCCAACGAGGGGCACGACCCGCTGCAATCCACCCGAATTTGGGTGCTGGAGGTGAGGCTCCCATGGCTGGTTCCTCCAGGAGAGATGTTGGCTGTGGCTCTGCCTCTTATCTCTGGTGGTGGAGGGCTGCAGAACAAGGAGTCCCGGGCGGGATTCCAGCCGGGGATGCAAACACGGCGCTGTTTACAGATCGGTTCCTCCCATTTCGGTGCTGCCGGGCTCTTGTGAAATGTCCTGGCTGCACCAGGCCTGTGCTGACAGGAGCAGGGCTGGCTCAGGGGTGCAGGCTGGAGGAGCCAGGGCACGCCTGGGGGCTGCTTGGCTGGGGAGCAAGAGGGAGAAGGCAGTGCCAACCCCTGCCCTGTCAACCCCTCTGGGGCTGAAGACCTGGGAGGAGGGTGGTTGATGTCTCATATCAATAGTTATTTCCTCAAAGATCTGTCTCTGGGCCGTGGCAAACCACTGCTCCATGAAAACTCAGAGATTTTGTCCATTCGGGTGGCACCAACTCCATCCAAGTGCCAGAGAACCTTCTGCCTGTGTCCACCACCAATGCTTGTTCCATGGGTCATGTCCTCACCAGGCTGTGACCTTCCCCTCTTCCAGCCTCTCTAGTTTCTGCTTCTCCCCAGCTTTGCACTGCACCCTCAACATCTCAGAAGGGTTTTCCTGGCTGACAGGACAGCTTGGTGTGCCTGTCCTTGGGTCTTCCCCCACCTCTTGGAGGGGCAGCAGCGTTCAACCAGCTGCTGCCAGTGCCAGCAGCCTCTGCAGGAGTTAGTTTTCCTCAGGTTAGGTGAGTTAGGAACCTTCTTGGTGATGTGTGGATGGACCGAGCGAGATCTTTGTGCTGCTCTTTGTGGAAGCACAGGGGAACTGGCTTGGTCTTCTTTCCTTGTGGCATCTTCCCACTCTATTGGTGCCCAGACTGGGTTTGAGTCGGTGTCATTCATCTGAGAATGAACCTGGAGGCACCAGGAAGGGAGATGGTTCCTTTGGTGCCTTCCACTGGCATTGGGTGCTGTCAAAGAGGGCAGCTGGGGTCCCTGGAAGCCCCCAAATGCAGGGACCTCTGAGGATGGGAGGAGGTGCAGCCTGAGTCATGCGAGAGAGGAACTTACTGGGCTCCACCTATTCCAGTTATGTTCCATCCCCTGCCTCGCTGGGTCCGGCAGGGGACAAGGCAATGAGGGATGAGTCAGGCATTGTCCAAATAGTCTCCAAAGGGACAAACATCATCCCATCATCTTTCCTTGGCTATCTCCTCAACAACTGCATCCTCCAGCTGTCCTGGCGGCCTCTCCCCTTGCTCTGCTTTGTTTGCTTCCTCCTGGCCTCGGCCACTGGAAGCGGAAGCGTCGACGGTGCCTCTCAGTCTACCCTTCCTAAATTTAAACGGCTATTTTGGGCTTTGCAGACTCATTGTGTTTTAAATTTGGAAGGAAAGGTCACGTGGGCGAAGCTGTTGCCTGGGGTTTGGTGCTGTGGGGATGGAGACTCGGGCCAGCTCAGCCCTGTCCCACCACTGGTCGTCCTTCCTGCAGGGACAGGGCTTTGTTTCCCTGACGGAGCGGAGAGGAGGCAGGGGATGGATGGGATGTCCCACTTCTCCTCCCAGTTGAGTGTTTCCAGTCAAGAGGCTCTTTCAGGAGCAGAGATAACACATCTCGGGAAGCAGTTCCCAGAAACAGGGGTGACCTTGCAAAAGAAAGAGGAGCAAAGCCAGGGGTCAAACAACAGGAACAGGCAATGAGGAAATGTTCCCTCGCTGAGACGAAGGAACTCACGAGGATAACACCACTGGCTGTGAGTCAGAGCTTTTCCCTTCGTGGTGCTGAGGGCGTGGGGCTCCTGGTGTCTCCTGGGGGTCAGGGATGCAGGAATCCCAGTTTCTCACTGGGAGAAGGGCAGCACTTGGGAAGGGATGGCTGGGCACTGACATCATCCCACGGGATGTTGGCAAAGAGCTCAACAACTGGCCCCAAAAGGGCGCTGGTGTCCATGCAGCTCTCCATCATCCTAGCCAGGCGTTGACCACCCTGGCCAGAGGAAGCCAGTCCTTCTTCAGCCAGCTCAGGGGGAGGTCTGAAGGAGGGAGGGAACTGCAGGGGAACTGCAATTCCAGGTGCTGACCAACCCCCCCAGTGCAGGTGTTGGCCTCTGCCATCCCACCCATCCGGCGGTGGCGCCTGGTCCTCCTTCAGGGGAGTGGCTCTAGGGAGTTTCTCCTCTAAAGAACAGCATCTCCTGCCCCTCTCCTTTTACTCAAGGTGTAGGAAATGTCTTTAAAATGAGGAGGAACACAATGCTCTTGATCCAAACCAATTAAATATGAAGCGAAGAAGAGTCAGCCCCACCAGGAAGATGGCTGGTCAAAGGAATCTCTCAGGTGGGAGTGCTCCATCGTGGCTGTCAGCACAATTTACTGATCCCCCGGTAAAAATAAATAATTTTACTCCTTTTCCAGGGCGAGGTTGAGCAGCCACGACAGAGACACGCCTGGCTGAGAGGTCAGTCAGCCCTTCACCTGGAGGGGTGGCTCTGGTGGAGCATGAAGACGCATTGTGAGTGTCATCAGAGCTGGCAGCTCCTCCCCAGCCCCGTGCAGGGCTCCTGTGTTTGTGTGTCAGCCCATGGCCCTTGAGCGGCCGAGGACAGGCAGGTTTCTCTGCTGACCTCGTGTCTCAGGTGGCCTGGAAGTGCTGGAAGCTCCAAGGACTGTGTTGGCTGGGCTTGGTCCAGGGATGTGGTGGAGAGTCACCTCCTCCCCTTCAGAGATGTGGGAACACAAGGAATGAGGTGGTCCAGGAGCAGGAGCATCACCTCAGTCAGGGTGTTCTTGAAGGATTGTGGAGTCATGGAATGGTTTGGGGTGGAAGGGACCTTAAAGACTATCTCATTCCACCCCCTGCCATGGGCACGGACACCTTCCACTGTCCCAGGGTGGTCCAAGCCCCATCCAACCTGGCCTTGGACACTTCCAGGGATGGAGCAGCCACAGCTTCTCTGCCCAACCTGTGCCAGGGCCTGCCCAC
>JAXCLP010000010.1:20859002-20879455 GCA_035584035.1 Lepidocolaptes lacrymiger
AACCTGGCCTTGGACACTTCCAGGGATGGGGCAGCCACAGCTTCTCTGCCCAACCTGTGCCAGGGCCTGCCCACCCTTATAGGGGAGAATTCCTTCCCAATATCCCATCTGACCCTGCCCTCCATCAGTCTGAAGCCATTCCCCCTTGTCCTGTCTCCTAAAGGACAAGAGGAATAAAAGGATCCTCATTCCAACATGTTTATGAAAGGTTTTTTCCCTTTTATGTTAAAAATTTAAAGAAAAATAAAAGATGGAAAAGGGGCACATTTTGTTTCAAACCCAAAACTTTTCACGTTCATTCAGAATGTGGAAAAAGAAATGGAAATAAAAAACCAAACCAAAACCCCAAAAAACAACATAACCAAGAAGAAGATGTTTCAGAGCCCTCGGCCCATTTTCCAAGGAAACAGCAGTGGATTATTTTGACCTGAAATGATTATTTAGGAATGTGAGCCCATCCCATAGTGGCCAAAAAGCCGTGACCTAAAGGAAATGTTTTGAAATCGTGAACGTTGTTGCAGCTGACCTGAGATAGCAACTTTTCTGTGTTAATGGAGCTTTCCAAGAACAGGGTTTTGTCACGCTTGGTGGTGGGAACGGTCTGAGGTTTCGGAAGCCTCACAGATACCATAAATCTGAGACTACAACAAAGCAGGGCTCAGATGTCTCAATTATTATTTTTATGGGGTTCCTTCCACTTCTTTATGGAAAACTGAGGGGGTTTTGACTTCTCTCCAGTGCTCCTCTGTCCCCTGGGTCCACAGGGACTTGCTCCCAACCTCGTGTCCTCCTACAGCCCACGGAGGAGATTCAAAGAGTCTCCTCCTGTCTGGTAGAACCAAGAGCTTTAAAGACTATCCATTTACCTATTTTATGTTTCATGAGGTCTTGCCACATTTCAGTACCTTTCTACTCCTAATTTTTTTGCCTTCCCCAAGGTCTTACAGCTCCTCAGTCCAGAGCTGATCCCAGTGGACGTCATTTCCCCCATTAGAACAGGTGTTTTACTGGGCTGTGCCCATCCTTGGATGGCTCTCCATCCCCTGGATGTGATGGTTGGGTGGATCTCCATCACTCTTGCCTGTGTCTCCATGGATCCCTCCTGCTGAAGCAGGAAGGGCTGGAGGAGGATGGAAACTGTGATGGGATCATTCCCACGTGCATCAGCAGAAACAAAATGCCATTTCCATCGGAAAATATTTCAAGGTGTTGCAGCCTTTCAAGATGAAACAAAAATCTTCCCTTGCAAAGTGTCAGTTCCAGCCATTGTTCCAGCTGGACCTGTCTGTTCCAAGGAAAACAATTTCCCCTCTCAATGGCTAATGCCAAGAGCAGCTCCAAATCAGGGCTTGGAGAGGCTCTGGTGATCCCAAACCCTCTTGCTGTTTTGGTTCCAGCTTCTCCAAACAGAATGTTCCCAGGACTTTTTGTACCAGGGGCTTTCCATCGTGCCCTGGGTGATGTCCCTGTGCTCTGCTGGGGATGGAGCTGGGCTGGAGCCAGAGCTGCCAGCAGCAAAGCATGGCCAAGCCTTCACCTCAACGTTGGGCTTCCAGCTGCTGAACATCAGTGCTGGAGGGAACCCCGTGGGCAGAGACACCTGCAGAGGAGCTTTGTGTGGGGATACGAGGAGAAGGTGGTGGTGGGATCTCCTGGGGAAGCCTCTGCGGAGGAGGAATGAGGAGATCTGAGTGCTTTGGCCATGCAGAAATGGGGCTGTCAGACCCCCTTGCCAGTGGAGCTCCTCAGAACTCGTGTCAGCAGGAGCTGCCAAATCTCAGTGTCTCCCTCAGAGCCGCCTCTGCCTCCCCTCCAGCCCGGGGAGATCAGGTTTTATGGGCTTGTTTTGGGTTTGCTGCTGATTGAGATCCAGGCTGGTTTACAGAGTGGGTCCCCCCTCCAGCAGCAGCTGCCAAACCACTCTCGCAGCACCAGTGGAATCTGGAGGATTTCAAACCAAACAAGGAGCTTTTATGAAAGGCCCGGCTGGCTGGAAAAGAAAACAGAGAAAAAAATCTGATTATTATGCAACTTTGTTGGCACTCCTGGTGCCATCATCATTAAAGAAGTCAATATTCAGTATAACAAAAGGATTTTGCTGCCTGTCAGTGGAGACTGCAGCGTTTTCCTCACAAACACACAACTCTCATTCCATATTTAACAGTGCCTGGAGCTGCAGCACTTGCAGCGATACGAGCAGGGTCTGCAGCCAGATGTATCAGGAATGGGATGTGCTGAATTCACTCGTGTTTATCCTCTTTTTATTGAATTTCAGCTTTCTTCCAGAGGGGAGCAGACAAACATCCAAAGTCTGTGGAAGAGGGATCAGCTGAGAGCTGTGATCACTGCACAGCATCTGGACCAGCTCCTGTCGTGTCATGGGGGAAGAATCACCAGAGCTTTGGGGTGTTTCATGGTTTTTTAGTTTGATTTCCATTCCACCGTGGCTGCCAGAGATCTCCAAGATCTTTTGTAATGGCAGAACAGCTAAAGAAAATCATTTCCAAGTTTAAAGGTCATAAAAGTGTTGGCTGCCCCATCCCTGGAAGTGTCCAAGGCCAGGCTGGATGGGGCTTGGAGCAACCTGGGCCGGCAGAAGGTGTCCCTGCCCATGGCAGGGGTGGAATGAGATAGTCTTTAAGGTCCCTTCCAACCCAAAACATCCTGGGATTCCATGATGTATCTGACAAGCAGCAGCTCTTGGAGAAGGTGCTGATTTCCAGTGGGATGTGGCCAAAGTGGGCACCAGGATCTCCCCATCTCTGAACCCCCAGAGACCATCCCAGCCCCTCTGCCCCTTCCTGGCGTGTTTGTGGGCACTCTGTGGTCACATCCAGCCCTTCCCTGCCTGTCAGAGAGCAGAGACTCCTCACCCCGAGTGTGTCACATCTCACACGTCACCTGCCAGACCTTCCCAGCAGCAGGAGGAGGAGGAGGAGGAGGCTGAACCCTGAGCTGTCCCCTGGCTCTTCCTGGGGAGGCCAGAGCAGCTGGAACACACCCAGCTGGGAGCAGCTGCTGAGGCAGGTGGGGCTGAGATGTCACCACCTCCTCCCCTGGGCTGGCATGTGCCACCAGGCAGGGCACGGGGTGTCCTTCTGGGTAGGACCCTCCTGGAGCTGCTCATCCCGTCTGGAAAAGTGTCTCTCCAGGGTGTGTAGGTGCAGGAGATATGGAGGGTAGGGAATTTTACATAAATATTTGACTCTACCTTTCCAGGTGGCAGAAACCTCGCTTGGGGCACCGTTTTTGAAATATTTACCCACTGTGAAGTTTATTGGCAGTGGGCAGAGGCAATTTAGATCGTCTCATCGTGATCGCTTGAAGCAGCTTCAAGGAAATGCGCTCCTGCTTTGAATGGCTCCGTCTGATCCTTGTCTGCCTCCTTCAATTGCTTTTCCTACAGGATGCTGATGCTTCAGATTGCAAATCCTTCGAGGCAAAGACTGCCTCTTTGTTCTGGCGTGCAGAACACATCCTGCAGGGAGGGATGGGGCTCTGGCCCGGCTACAAACCCCTGCTTGTTCCAAATCCTGTACCCAGAGAGTGCCAGGAGGGCTGGAGGGTCCTGGCTGGCACAGCCCTGCTGAGCCGTGCCATCCTCCCTTGGCTGGTTGTTCATGGCACGGCAGAGTTTGTTGTGCATGCAAATGTCATGCAAATGATTGCACGGGGAGGGTGTGGAATGAATAATCCGAATTCCGATCTCCCACCTCCCCCTCTGACCCACCGTCAGAGTTTCTCCTCCGGAATGTGCTGAGCTAAAGGCTCCGAACGTGACGCTTTGGGGCTGCCCCTCCAAAAGCTGCTGGGGAGGAAGGAGAGGTGGGGAAGGGATTGGGGAGGATGGAGAGGTGGGGAAGGGATTGGGGAGGATGGAGAGCTGGTGCTCCCACCCAAAAAAGCCACGCACCAGGTCACCTCCAGCGTAGCTGAAGAGCCTCTGGTGGGCTACGGGCAGGGATTGAACTGATGGTGGAACTCAAGAGGTCCAAAATAAACAGGATTTACGGGAAATAGAAAAGGCTGAGGGAAAGAAAGTGGCTGTTCAAGAGACACGGAGCACCAGCACGGCTCGTTTAAAAGCGTTCCCTCCAATCCCCTGTTCACTTACAGTGCTCTTCAAGTGGAGGAGCTCCTGCTTTCCTCGCTGCTCTTTTTAAACCCTCACCCTGCCCAAGTCCCACCTCTCCCAGTTCCCAGGCTCTGCAGCCACCCTGCCAAGCCTGCCTTCCCATTTATTCCTCCAGAAGGCACCTTGCTCCTGTCACTGCCCTGCCAGAGCTTTGGGGTTGGATGTGAGCTGGTAGCTCATCCTCCAGGATGAGTTTCCAGCTCTCCCAGCCCACCCTGACCTCACTCCTAATCTCTGGGTGCAGCTGCCTTTGCTGCAGGGCTGGTGGTGGCCT
Source organism: Lepidocolaptes lacrymiger (assembly GCA_035584035.1). Lineage (NCBI taxonomy): Eukaryota > Metazoa > Chordata > Aves > Passeriformes > Dendrocolaptidae > Lepidocolaptes > Lepidocolaptes lacrymiger. The sequence goes on from JAXCLP010000010.1 coordinate 20,863,412, forward strand.
CGGCTGGAGGACAGGCAGTGTCACCTCCTGCTCTCTTTGTCCCAAAATGAAATCCCCCCTGGCCCTCTCCACCACGGGGACTGCAGTGTCCCCTCCCTGGGGCTGGACCACCCCCGTGGTGCTGCTGAGCCACCTTCCCCTCGCTCTCCATCCCCAGGAGCAGGTCGGGCTGTGAGCCAGCCAAGCCTGTTCTTCAGGTATGGCTTTGTACTTCCCTCTGAGCAGCGTTTCTGCTCCAGATCAAACACACTTTGCTGGCAAATGAAGCCCAGCCTGTCACGCTCTGTAATTCCCAAGCACAGGCTCTGGCAGGCACTGCTGATGCCCCTCCTGTCCCTGCCATGCCACCCCCCCAGTCCTGGAGAACCAAAGGGGGCTCTGGGGGTGGGTTTGACACGCTGGTCTGCACCCCCAGGGCCTGGCTCTTGGAACGTGGAGGGTGTTTTGAACCTGCATTCCCAGAGCAGTGTTTGTACTTGCAGCTCTGAAACCTTCCAGGAGCCCCAGGGCTTGGTGTTTGCTCCTCCAGAGGCTCCTGCTGTCCTGGTTCTGGTGTGCAGCGAGGAAAGGGGGGGTCATGTGGCTCCTGGCAGCTCATTTTGGAGTTATGTGAGGTTCCTGAGTAAATACAGAGCTCACCTTTTTCTCCCTGCCTGATCCTGCCTGTGACAGCAGCACCCACAAGGCAGGAAACTGGCACATGGTGGGCAAGAACCTCCAGAGCTGCCTGTTTTATGAGCTCTGTGTAGGGCTCTGACCCTGCTTTTGTTCCTTCCTCTCTCTTCCAGAGCCTCCCAGAGGATGTCCCAGCTGGCAGATTCATCCAGGCTTCCCTGATATTATTGGATCACACGAAGCCACCAAAGGGTTTGGAAGGCAGCTGTGGCTCCACACCTTTGGATTTGGGGAAATGACTTCTGATCCAGCAGGAACCAGGTCCCTCCAGCTGTCTGACCACACAGTTCACGTTTTCCCAGCTCCAAGACAGGAAAATTAGTTCCTTGGTCCAACGTTCCCTTGGGTCTCCTGTTGAAGGAGGTTGACCCCATCTTCTCCTCAGCAGAAGGACAGTGGCTGTAGAGGGGTCTGATGCTCTGTGAACAAGGTGAGCATCCCAAAGAGGGACCTGCCTTGGATCCTGCCCAGCTGCACCAGTGCAGTTTTGATCTGCCCACTGGAAACCTGCCTGGTGAGCGGGTTGAAGGGTGAGGGAAAAGGCTGGGTTAGAGGATGAGCTGGTGGCCTGCGTGGAGAGTTTGGCTGAAGAAGCTGGTTTCCTTCCAGTTGTTCTCCTTCCAGCCAGTGCCTTGGCCAGGAGAGCGTGGCCACTGTAGGAGGAACTCACTTCAAAGGCTGAGGAAGAAGAGCAGCCCCAGGAGCCCCCTAAAACAAACCAAACCCTGCTGATGTGGATCTCACCCAGCCATCGTGTCAAAGCACGATGAGAAGGGTTTGAAACCCAGCTCTCTTCCCCTTGTCAGCACCACCATAAATCACTTTCCTCCTGAGGACTGCTCTCCAAGATGAGCAGTTCCTTGCCAAGGCTGTAACCCTGTGGGAAGGCAAAGGCAGCAGAGAATCCTCAAAAAGAGGAGAGTCCCCCATTTGTGACCTGCAGCTCTTTTTGTTGCACAGTTTGAAGCCCCCAGTTTAAAAGCAATGTTGGTGCAAGAAAGCTGGAGGTGAACTGGTGTCCAAGGGCTGGAGTTTCTCTTGCAGTGGGATAAAACCTTGGGAGTAGCAGTAGGGGGATGTCTGGCCCTGGGGAGAACAGCCTGGCAGGGGACACAGGTCCTGTGCTCTGTCCCTCCCTGGGCCAGCTGGGCGGTGTGGGCACTTCCCAGTAAGGACCCATATCCATGATGGGAGTGAGCACAAGTCTGATGAGGAGCAGCAGAGGGAGCTGGGGGGGCTCAGCCTGGAGAAAAGGAGGCTCAAGGGGGACCTTCTGGCTCTGAAACCCCCTGACAGGAGAGGGGAGCTGGGGCAGGTCAGGCTCTGCTCCCAGGGAACAGGGACAGGAGGAAATGGCCTCAAAGCTGTGTCAGGAGAGGTTTAGATTGGATATTAGGAAAAACTCCTTCCCTGAAAGGGTGGTCAGGTATTGGAACAGAGTGCCCAGGGCAGTGGTGGAATCCCCATCTCTGGAGGGATTTGAAAGCCATATGGATGTGGCACTTGGGGACACGGGTTAGTGGTGGCCTTGGCAGTGCTGGGGGAACAGCCAGACGACCTCAGAGGGCTTTTCCAACCTACATTTTGCTGGAGATAGAGACATATTTGTAGGGAAAAGCTGGAGTCAGTGGCAGGAACAGCTGCTCCATGGAGGTGGTTGTTATAACAAAGTGAGCCTCACAAGCTGCTGCAGAATAAACTGAGCCCAGCGAGTGGGTCGGGCTCTGCCTGGAAAATGAGGTCAGTGGTACATTGGGCTGGGAGAGGGGAGAGGCTGGGACAGCAGCAGAGCTGTTGGTTTGCTTGAGCTTTCCTTTGGTGAGGCTGAAACTCTCCCTCTCTTGCCATAGAATGGGGCAGAAAAGGCCTTGGCTAACTCTGGTGGGGTGAAAGGGTCTCCTCACACCATGTCCTCACCCCACATCTAGCAAATTTTGGGACAGAAGTGGAAAAGATGTGAAACCAGGATGCTTCTTTTGCCCCCCCCAGGCCAGTGATACCCACCTGTCCCAGGGACGGGCTTAGGAGGCTGGGAAGGTGCCAGCCAAAATCAGCTTTTTCTCTTAGCAGTGCTGATTCTCCCACTGCCCCAGGCCGGGTCAGACCCCAAAGGGTCCTGTCGGGGGAGGGTTTGGGTGGGGTAGGAGGGCGACATCGCCCACGGAGCCTCTCCACGGGTGTAAGGCACCCTCTCCACGGGTGTAAGGCACCCTCTCGTGGTGAGCACCCACGGCAGGAGCCCGGCAGCGATCGGGGGTCTGGGGGGGTGCCCGCTGAGGGGGGCTCGACCCCGGGGCATCCTATACAGGGACCGGCCAGCCCCGCCGTGGGCAACCCATCGGGGGAGGTGGCATTGATGTCCCCAGGCTCAGGACACCCACGGAGGGCTCCGCCGTCTCCCGTGGGGTCCCGCTGCTCTCCCCACTCGCTCTGCGGAGGGGAAGGCGATAATTTGGAGCGAACACCCGAAGCTGGCTCCCCTCCGGCCGGAGCAACCTGCCCTTCTGCCTCTGACGCGTTTCCCCCCTGAGAGGAGCCTGCGGATAAATCAGTGCTTTGCATAAACAAAGCTCCGGAGAGGTGTCGGTAAAAAAAACCAACCAGGCGCTCGGGAGCTTCACAAATAAAGGTTTTTTTCCATGAAAGAAAAAGAGAAGGTTTTTTTCCTCCCATAACCCCTTAACCCAGGGAGGGATTTCTCCGCTTGCCCACCCAGTTTCCCCCTCCCACCACCTGGGAGCCGAATCTCAGCTGCTGAAAGTTCCCCTCGCCCCTTCTAATTCAAATCCCACTCGCTTTCCCTGCTCGAAGGCTCCGCTGCCGGCGCCTTTTCCTTGCCCAGCCGCGTCCTGCCCTCAGTGGGTCGGGGCTCTGGGTGTGCCCACGGGTGGGCAAAGCCCTTCCCACGGCCACAGCCCCCCTGGCCCAGCCCTCGCTCCCACCTGCTGCCTCCGCTCCCTGCGGCTTTAAAGTTCCCTCGGAGCACGAAGCAGAAGAGGGAGGAGAAAACGTTTCATCATCGCTCTCCCCGGAGCCGACTTATAAAAACTTGGCGCTTGGGCTGGCCCGGCTCACTCTCCGGGCTTTCGGCACACGCGACACGCCGGCCAGGGACGGGAGCCCAAATATTGGGGGCTCCCCGGGAAGCCCTCACCATGGGAGTGCACCCTGAAGCCGGCAAAGCCCCTGTTGGCATCCCCCCCAGGTCCGGCACCTGCTCCCGGAGTATCTTCTGCAACATCAAGGTAAGGCTCGTGGGGCGGGCGAGGGATGCGGAGCGGGGAGGGAGGGGATGCTGGGACACAGAGGGGACCCCAGCCCGCCCCACGCGTGTCCCCCCCACACCGCCCCCAAAACGAGGGGGGTCTGATGATGGGGAATTTGAATGTCAGCTCCTGGCACGGTCCTGGGAAGGGCTGGGGGGCTCGGGGTGGTCCCCGGCTCAGCACACCCCACGGAGCACCTTCCCCACTGCGTCTGGTACACGGCGTGCTGCTGCTCGGGGAATCATTAACCACATCCTGGTGTGGAAAAAAAAAACCCACAGCCCTAGAATAACACGGGCTTGCGTTAAAAACTCGGGTGAGCAGAGGTTTTTCAGTGCCACAAGCGGGTCGAAGTGGGTTTGCTGGGGTTGAGTCACCTGCTGTCATCCTGGGGCCGGTCCCTGCCTCAGCTCCAGGCTCTTGGGCTCACCGCCCGTCTGAGAAAACACGGGGCACTCCGAACACGTGTCGCGTCTTACACTCTGCCAACAAACCTGATTTTACACCCCTCCTCACCCTGTCTCTTTTTGCCGACTTTTTGGCCCGTTTTCGGATGGGCACCGAGTGCTGGTCCCTGTCCCTGTCCCCGGGGCATCCCCCTGCTCTCGGCCAGGATTCCCCCGGGTCGGGGGGGATTTTCCTGCCTCCCTTGGCAGCATCTCCACACATCGGCCCTCGGAGCGGCTGGGGGCAGTTTTGGGGACCGGCAGCTGCCCTTGGGCAGGGCAGATTTGGGGTGAGAAGCAGCCGAGGGGCAGGACCCCCCTGTGCCAGTGGTGCCCGGGGCTGGGGTGGCATTTCCCATTAGGGTCGTTCCTGGATCTGAACCTGTGTGTGCTGCCCAGCTGAGCGTGTTTTTGGGTTGTGCGGCCGTGGGTAGGGCATCGCAGCTGGGATAATTTGGGGTTTGTTTGCCATCATCTTCCCTCCCCTGCCACGGAGGATGGTGCTGCCCCCTCCTCCCTGGGCTGTGCTGGAACCCCCAGGAGTTCTGTGAGGATGCTGTAGGGTACCAGGGGGATGTTCCCAACTGGCTCCTTCAAGGAGCTCCCAGGCATCATCCCAGATGGTATCTTCAGTCCTACATCCCTGAAGGTCCCCTCTGCCCAGGCTGGGCTATTCCAGCAGGTGACTCGATGGCACTTTTTGGCTGAGGGCTCCAGGAGGAAGAGCTGGAGTGATTTAGGGCAGGCTCTGGGCTACCCCAATGTGCACCTGGAGGGACAGGTGACCTGCCCCTTCTCTGCTGGAGGTGCAAAAGGTGGCCCTAAACCCCCTCCAGGCTGCTGCAGTAATGACTGTGACTTGGGATGAGTGAAATCACCCCAAAAACAGAGCCCTTCTTGCTCTTTCCTGGAATCAGGCACAGCTCTCTTCAGCTGGCAGCATGCAAAAATAGCCTGGAGCTGGGAAAACCTTGCCAAGCCCTTTTTCAGGGTGTCCCACGCCAGGATTAAAAATAAAAAAGCCCCAACAAATACCTGTTAATCCATCTGTGCATCCCATGGGCAGCCCCAGGGCTGTGGGTGCCCCAGGAGCCGGGCTGGGTGCTCAACACCCCCCACACCCCTGGGCGCTTGGTCAGGGCTGTGTCTGGGACCTTCCAGGGCAATTTGGGCACGGACAGATGACTTGGGGGTGTCACTTTGCTGGTGGCAGGAGCTCTGGTGCCTGGCTGTCCATGCCCCTCCAGTGGCTGGGGGACTCAAGTCCTCCTTGCAAGGAAAGGTCAGGAGCCTGGAGCTCCCCAGCCCACCTGGGCACCCAAAAATGAACCAGTCTGGGGGTCCTCAGAGGTGATGTAAGAGGGACAGGGGGTGACCAATGTGGGGAACATGCAGAGCTGGAGATGCTGCAAGTCTAGGGAAAACCAGCACCTGAAAAAAAAAGCTTTAAAAATGCTTTAGAATCTTCTGTAACTTCTTTTAAAATTTCTGGTTTACAAAGTGCCTCTGGTTTCAAAAGTCAACAGCCCAGCACTGGCACCGTGAAGGGGAAGTTTGAGCTCTACCCAAAGGTGCTTGTTGGCATCAGATGGGTGATGGGCACGGCTGGAATGGTGGGGAGTCAGGACACCCATCCCTCCGAGAAAAATTCTTGCTTTTAAGAGCAAATGTATCTAAATTGACAGGCAACAACATCCCCCCCTCCTTCCTGACCTGTGCTCTGACTGTTGTGTTCAATATATATATATATATACATATATATATATATACACATTAAGAAAAGAACTGCTTCTGGGTTAGGAAAGCACAGCCTGTGTGCAGGGCCAGTCCCCCCCAGCCCCCAAAAAGGACAGGAAAGAAAAGTTTCCCAGTGGAATGTCCAGGTTTGGGAAGTTTTGGAGTGAATGGTTGTCAGCGGGCACGGCGTGGTCAGCAGCTGAGCTCGGAGGGGTTTGGAGCTCTTGTTTGTCAGAGAAACTGGGAATGGGGGGTTATAAAAAGGCTTCATCCAGCCCCGAATTGGTGTGGGAAGCTGCTGGTGTCACCCCCAGCTCCAGGCGCTGGAAAGGGCTTTAAATCAGCCAGACAAAATGTCCTCGTACAGGCGATGGCACTTTCGGATGGGCACGGGATTTCCAACACGACAAAATTCCCTCCTTCCAGCAGGCTTGGAAGGCTCTGATTAAGGCTTGGAAGTCTTAATCCCAAAGCTCATCTTTAATCCCTCAAGCCCACGTGCCGGGATCACTTTTGGGGTGCCTTTTGCAGTGCTTGGGCTGAAACAACCCATTATTTTCCTGTGCCTTCCACGTTCCCTGTGACGGGACCTCCTGCACCAGTTCCCATCCCTCTCGGGGTGTTTTCCAGCCCTGGAGCTGTCGCTGCTGATGTTTGGAGATGCTGGGACCACGATGGTGCCGCGGATGTGCTTCAAGGAGGGAAAAGTCCTGCTGGAAAGGGGTGGTTTGGGGGTTTCTGGGGGGGATCAAAGAGCGGGATGGGGATGGAAGCCACGGAGTCGGGATGCAGGAGCACTTCGGGAGGCAATTCCCTGGGGATGTGGCCCCGGCTCGGCACGGTGACAGCCGATCCCTGTTCCCTGCGGGAAGGCGGCTGGGGACAGTCCCGTGATGCTGCCGTGGGAGTCACTGCCGGTCACACGTGGGGATTCAATGAGCTGATATCCCGGGGCACCGCCCGGCTCGGCTGGCAGCGTGTTTGCCGTGGGTGCCGCGGCGCACCTGGAATGAACCCGGGCGTTTTGAGCCTCCTCTCCCGTGGGGCAGGGCTGGTTGGAGCTGTTTGCCTTGATCCACCCCAAAGAGACACGGCAGAACGCAAAAGATCCGCGGGGTTTGGGGCCGGGAGGTGTCCCCAGTGGGAAACCCGGAGCATCCCGGTACCCGCCCAGCGGTGGGGATGGGGCATAATGAGGGGTTTCAATCAGATATTGGGGAGAAATCCTTCCCTGGGAGGGCAGAGAGGCCCTGGCACAGGTTGGGCAGAGAAGCTGTGGCTGCCCCATCCCTGGAAGTGTCCAAGGCCAGGTTGGACGGGGCTTGGAGCAACCTGGTGTCCCTACCCATGGCAGGGGATGGGATGAGATGAGATTTAAAGTCCCTTCCAACCCAAACCATTCTGGGATTCTGAGGTTTCTGTGCTGAGCAGGGACAGCCAGAGCTCCCAGGGTTCCAGGGCTTTGGAGTTGTGTTGCTCAGGATGAATCCAGCCCCCAGGTGGATCCCAGTGGCACTGGGGACACCAAGGACCTCACAGCCCTAAGGTACAAAGCAGGTTGGAAAGGTGGGGGAGAGGTGGATGGTTGGTCTTTTTGATCCCCCCACATGGCAATGGACCCCACCAGTGTCCCCCTGTCCAGGTCCCAACCATTTGATTTAATCCCATGTCACCCTTGATGGTCCTGGAGGTCTTTTTGCCCTTACTGGTTTGATGATTCTGTGTCTGTGCTGCCCTTCCAGGCATCCACTGGAAAAGGGTTCTTTCACAGGAATTCTCTGTTTACAGAACCCCAGATATTTTGGCTTCTTCACCTCCACGCTCTCTTTCGTGGTTTTCAGCTATTTTAATTGATTTTGGGATCCCCAGAAACATGACAAGGAGGAGAGCTTTATAAATCCCTTGTGATTTAGAGGAGCTGGAGTGGTTCCAGCTGGAAGCTGGAGAGCTGGAGAGTGCAGGGGAGCAGCGTGAAAGTGTTTGGAGTGCAGGCTTTTTTTCCATGCCTGCGGACTGTGCCTGGCGTGGAGAAGGAAACAGGAGGAGAACAGAGAGTGATTCTCACTTTTGTCAGCTGGAGATCATCCAGGAGAGTTTAAAAGCCCTAGGAGAGGTTTAAATTGGGTGTTATACCATGGCAGGGAGAGGAATGGAATGGAAGAGGGTAGGAGAAGGGGCAGCAAGGTCAGAGGGAGCTCCCAGAGTGTGATAAGGCTTTAAAGCATCCCGGAGTGAAGGTGTTGGAGCATGCAGGGAGCAGTGGGCAGGAGCCAGGAGTTGTCCCCAACCTGGGCAGGCTGAATGCCTTCTGCAGGGGAAACAGGAGCCCTGCCCTGGGGGCTGAGGTCTCCTGAGGTCCCAACAGCAGCAGGGCAAGGGTTTTGTCCCCTCCTTGGAAGTGGCTGCAGGAATGTGCTGAGGAGTGTGTTTCAGGAGCCTGGAGGGGTATCGGTTGTGCTCTCATACCCTGTTGGAAAAGCCTATGAATCGTTTTGTTTAGCAAGAACAGGAGATTCATCAGGTTATTGGTCTGGAGGCAGCATGGCTGTAGGTTTGGAGGGGGAAACACTGAGAGGAGAAAGCCCTTGTTGATTAGAAATGTTGATTTGAGCAAGAAATCAAAGCATATTCCAATCCTGGAGAGGTGGTGGGTTGGAGGAGGGTTTGTAGCAAAGGAACAAGGAGCATCCTTAGCACAAGTGGGGTGGTGTGAGGAGAAGGACCTGCAGTGACTGGGGTCTTCCAGCACTCCTGGTGATGGTGCCCTCTCCAGACAGCAGGGGCTGGGTTTGGGTGGATCCCACACTGGGTTTATGGCTGGGTTTGGTGGGATCCCCTCCAAAAAGGAAGAACCACCCGGGCTTCACCAGCAGTGGGATAAGGAAAAGGATGGGGCAGAATGGGTTGGAAAGTTCAGTGGGATCAAGGTCTAGGCCACACGAAAGAAGGTACTTTTACGAGGGGTGAGGTGGTTTGGTGCCCAAACACAAGCAAGGAGTGGTCAGCGTAGATAAGATTATGGGAGCAGAGCAGGAGAGCGGTGACGCCGCCAGGGAGCACGAGGCACGGGTGGGAGTGGTGACTGCACACACTTTGGGTCAGGGAAAACCAAGCCAAGCTGGAGATGCCTTCAAGGGAAGGGGGATTGGACCCCCTGGGCACCATGACAAAGAGACCTTTGGGAAGAGATGAGAGAGCAAAGACCCAACCAGCCCTGCTGGGGGAGGGATGAAGGATGCTGAAGGTTCTACATCGTGTCCCGTGGGTGCTGTTCTCTTGGGAAGCATCAAACCCTCCCACCTCCCACGCTGAGGGTCTGTCTCAGCAATCCCCTCCAGGCAGAACCCTCCGTTGTGGGCAGAGCCAGGTTGGCACAGACCTTGTGAAGGTGCCAGGAAATGCCATGTCTGTGATCGCTGCAAAAGGAGCAAATCCTGAGGTGGCAAGTGAGAGTTTGGGGCTGAGAAACGTGTGTGGCTCGGCAGGAGACACTCACCATTCCCACGTGCTTCCTGGGAATCCCAAGCACTTGGATTTTTATGTGCTCTTACTGCGGGCAGGAGAAATAACATTGGTGTGCCAGGGGATGGAGCTCGGGGGTCTGTGCTGAGGGATGGGCTGGGTACAGGGTATTTCGTTCCTTCTGTGGGAATGTTGGTGTTTTTCATCTTTCCTGGTGGTTTTCCATCCAGAAGTCTGAGCAGCTGCCCATGGGCAAGCCGTGCTGAGGAGGGATGTATTTCCAACACATCCCTACACTCTCCAGGAGGGTTTCCCACTGCAGTAAGAGCTGATTGTATCCAAACTCTAAAATAAACAGCCTGTCTTCTCCCTATTAAAACTTTGGGGATATTCTTATTAATTCTTACCATCCCCTCCTTCATTTCCTTTTCTTATCTCTGGAAGCTCAGGAGTTTAAAGCAGGAGGAGCCTTCAGATGTGGGCAGGTTGGGGTGTCCTGACTTTGGGAGGAAAAACACTGAAGAATGAGGGGAGGGATCACTTTGGACAGGAGCAGAGCAAGGAATAAAGCCTTAACAACCTCCTGCAGGTGGCAGAGGAAGGAGCAGTGGCCATGCTGCATGTAGCAGCATCTTACCAAACCCTTGGTCACCTGGAGGGGTCTTCTCCTGGCTCCTGGAGGCTCCATGGAGGTGGTTTCATCCTTTGAAATTAACAGAACCCCAAGTATTTGTTAGATGCATCTCCTCTGAAGGAGGTTTGGGTTGGGATTGACCAAGTCATTGCCAACTCTAGTTGTTGAGACCATGAAGGGATCAATTCCCTCTCTTCCCTGCAGTGGGGTGGGCTTCTCTTCCTTTGGAAAAAGCCCTGCCCAGGAAGGTGCTGGTCTCCAGGAGCGGGGTGGGGGGAGCAGCCTCTCTGCCAGGGACCTTCCCCAGGAGTTTGTTTCCCTTGCAAATGAGGCTCATCTTGGAAAGGAGTCAAGTGCCTTGTATAAACAGCCTGGAGTCTGGATTTCTGCGGCGCTCCGAAGGAAGCGTGGGGATGATTAGGAGGGGATTTGGTGCGTTGGGTGCATGTGGGTGCACGTCTTTGGCCTCTTGGTGCTGCTCCCCGGGCTGGCTGAGATTGCTCCTCGCCTGCAGCTCCAGGAACAGGCCAGGCTCCAATGGGACCATCTGCTCCGGAGGGTCAGCACTTGGGAGTGTCCCCGGCTCCTTCACCTCCCACCACGCCTTCGCCTTCGTGGTGGCTTTGCCTCAGCGAAACCTCCCTGCAAACGGGCTTGGCTCTTCCTTAAAACCCCCTTTTTGTCACGAGGGAAGATGGATTATGGCAGCTCCATCCCCTCCCGGGGCCGCTTGGCCGGGGCACATCTGGTGCTGTGCAGCTGGAAGGACCAGCTCGGGGCTGGTTTCCATGGACCAGCAGGTTGTGGGTGGTCAGCATGGACATGGGGGGGGTGGGAATGCGTGGGGAGAGGGTTAGGGGTGGGAAAGAGCCATGGGCTCCTGTGAGGAGACGTGGGAGGGCAGAGTCCCACATCTCCACCAACCTCGTGGGGTTCTGGGGAGCCCTCCAAGTAATCCCCTCTCCCGACTGTTTGCACTCAGAGCCTTGAAGGGTTGGGCCACCGTTATTTTAATTAAAAATGAGCCTGCTGAGTGCAGGGTAAGTCTTCAATTAGGCTCATCTCTCACCCCCAGACAGTTGGAGTGCACCTGGAAAAGCCAAGCTCCAGCTGCACAAGTCCTGGAGCAAAGGCTGTTTCGCTCTGCTCCGACTGTTTTGGGTGGCAGCTTCTTCCCAAGACAAAAATCTCCCCTGCCCTTCCCCTCCCATCCCCTGGACTCTCCCCATGTGAGGGCCGAGGCTGCTGTGTGGTCTCAGGGTGAGGTGGATCCCTGGAGCATCCCCTGGCTCTGCTGCCTCCTGGCTAACCCTGCTCACAGGAGCCGGACTAGAAGGACTCGCACCCAAAATTCTCCTCTCCCTCCGTGGATGTTCTCCAGATGCATGGATGGCTCTCCCACTTTGCCTTCCCTCATGGGATGGGGGACAGGCAGCTCTGCTTGTTCCCAGCCATCTCAGGATCCAGGGCTTCATTTTGTCCATCCCTGGGTTATCAACAAGGTATAAACCAATCCTGGGCCATCTTCAGATCTGTCTTCTCCTCCCTGCCTGTGGCTTGTCCTTCTCCTCTCCTGCCATGGCTCCCATGGTCCTTCCCATGGACCTTCTCTCCATTCTGGGGCATCAGGCTGCCTTTCCTCCACATCTTCCCCTCCATCCTCTCTCTCTCTCCCCAGTGCTTTGTCTCCCCATCTGCCTTGAGTTGACATTTGCTGTGCCAAGTTCAGCCTCGGTGATCCACCCTCTTCCCTCCCTGTTGGTAAACAGCTTCGCCTCTCTCTCTGACGCCTCATGCCAGGACAGCTCTGCCTCCAGCTGCTCCAAAGCTCAGGAGATCCAGCCCTGCCACTCCTTCCTTACTCCAGTGACTCCAGGAGGGTCTGGCCAGAGCTGCAGCAACAAAAATGAATGTTCTCAGGTGACAAGATCTGCCTTCCAGTTCCCATCCTCGCAGGAGTCACCTCTGTGCTCCAGCCCAGCCCATGGTGATGCCAGCTCAGATCTAGGGAAGGGGAAGGTGGTGGATCTTGTTGTGTGCTGGGATGGGGTTTGGAGCGTGGGAATTGATAGCTGGAGGGTGGAGAGGTCATTCTGCTCCAGGAGTTCACTGGCAGATATTTCCCTTCCACTCCGTGCCTGGCTGGGAGCGTTTCCCACGTCACACCCACATCGTCGCTTTCTGTCGGGGCGAAGTCCCAGCCTGGGAATTTGTCCCCTCCTGCCTGGCTACCACAGTGACAGATGCCAGCCTGATGCCAGCCTGCCTGCTGTCACCCCTCAGAGACGTGGCTGTGGTGGCACCTTGTCCCCATGACCCACCTTCCCTCACTTTTTGATCATTCACCTTTCTCCTCCAACTTTCCTGTGGTCTCCAGGTTTGTTCCCAGCCTGTCCTCAAATTGCCAGGGCTACATCATCTCCTTTCCTTCATGTCCACCTGTCTGTCCCATCTCTCCCATCTCTTAATGCTTTTAGATACCCAGCTGGGTCTTCTGGCTGGAGCTTTCCTCCCAAGAAACCACCTTCTTGCCCATCTTCTACCCCAATTCTGCTACAGTTGCTGGACCCGGCCCTGCATCCTCCTCTGCTCCCCAAACTGTCACTCCACCCACCTCTGGAATTCGCATCCTCCGTGTTGGGCCGACAATTTTGGTCTTTTTTGGTTCTAATCATTCAAGGAGTCAGGTCTCCTGGGCGCCACCACCACTCCAAATAAATCCTCACAAGGGGTTTCGCTGCTCTCCTGGCCAAGGACATCAGGACTTTGTCAGTACCTTTGATCCCCCATCCATCATCCTGCTCTTCCCACCGTTATCTTGATGGGACACTCTTCCGGTCCTCAGCAAATATTTGATTTCCTATGAATTTAAATAACAAGCCTTTTTCCTTTTTTATTTTTTTTCTGGGTTTTATTTTTTTTTTCTCAATGATTTTAAAATACTCCTGGCACCGCGTAGATGGGTTTCATTCCAAGAATAATAAAGGAGAACTGTTCTGACTAAATATAGATCAAAAGACACTGGTGAGCTGCCTCCTGTGTCTCCTTCCTCTCGCAGGCCACCCACGCTCCTTGGCCCAGCTGTCTCCCCATTTTCCTCCTCAGCTTCACTCCTGGCCCCAGGGAAGGTGCTGATTTTGGAACCCTGCAAACACCTTCTCATAGTGAGATAGTGTGGTGCATATTTCTTTCTTTCCCTCTGGGGTGATTAAAGCCCTTTTTGGACCTTTTCGAGCTACACCCCTTGGAGCAGGTTCTGTTAATTGACTTTCCAGCTGGATGAGTCCAAGGATGAGTCCAATCCTGCAGGATGTGGCTGCCAGCAGCCGTGCAGGAGCACCAGGAGGGCATTGTGGCCCCAAATGGCTTCATGTGACGTATGGAGAGGTTCAGATTGGACATCAGGGAAAATTACTTCACTGGGAGAGTGGTTCATCACTGGCATGGGCTGTCCAGGGAAGTGATGGAGTCACCATCCCTGGAAGTCATCAAAAAGCACACTGTGGCACGTTGCAATGTGGTTTAGTGGCCATGGTGGTGCTTGGGCAAACTTGATGATCTTGGAGATCTTTCCCAATGTCCATGAGTCTGTGATTCTAACTGGGCACTCACTGGGATGGTTTGGTCTGCCCACAGGTGTTTGTGCTGTGCCACGGGCTCCTCCAGCTCTCCCAGCTCCTCTACAGCGCCAACTTCAAGAGCAGCCTCACCACCATCGAGAAGCGCTTTGGGCTCTCCAGCCTCTCTTCAGGTTTCATCTCCAGCTTGCATGAGGTAACTGGGGGAATGACCATGGCAGGGACACCTTCCACCAGCCCAGGGTGCTCCAAACCCCCTCTAACCTGGCCTTGGACACTTCCAGGGATGGGGCAGCCACAGCTTCTCTGTGTTCCACCCTCCCAGGGAGGAATTCCTTCCCAAATCCCACCTAACTCTGCCCTCTGGCACAGTTTAAGGCAAACTGCTGAGCTGGCTGAGGATTTCCTCACAAACATTGTCTGATTGACTCTTCAGGAACAAGTTTTCGTGTTCAGATTGTCAGGAATCACATCCTTCCTGGTAGCTCTTCAAGGCCAACTAGGACAAGACCTGCTGACAGAGACTTTATTTTGCTGGCACAGACAAAGTGCTTGGGGGCAGCTCCTTGTGCTGGTGAGCTCTGTCAAGAAACTGGGCACTGGGAATCCTCCCAGGTCCTTGGGAATGTGCATGCCCAGGTCTTACCTCAACCAGCACCTACATTTGGGGTTCAAAAGGCTGTGTTAGAGCCTACTGAGGCTGTGTGACCTTCCCTGCCTGGCCAGGACAACAATCTTTTTACGCTGGTGCCTCCAGTAATTCCAAGAACAAAACCCACGCAGAGACAAACAAGGAGGTCCATGTCAACGTAAATATAAGGTTTTCTTCGCCATAAATAGAATAACAGAATCTTTTGGGTTGGAAAGGGCCTTTAAAGGCCATCTAACCCAACCCCCTGCAACGAGCGGGCAGCACTTCAAGATGCCAAAGTTGAAATAATGTTTGGCTTGTCCTGGGTTGGCAGAGCCCATGTCATGGTAACTCTGTGGGCTTCACCCACCCTCCTGAGTGAGCTGAGTGGTTTTAGCTGATGGTATCTGCAGTTGCAAAAGTCCAGAGTCACAAATATTTACAGGGAGCTGGACTTTGTAGCTGGGCTCATGTCTGAGTCACAGGAATGGAGGCAAAAAGCTCCTTTCCTTGCTGTGTTTTGGGAGAGTTGTTGGTCTGTGTGACACTTCTCGCAGGTAACAAGTGACAGGACAGGAGGAAACGGCCTCAAGTTGTGCCAGGGGAGGTTTGGTTTGTGTATCGGGGAAAATGTCTTCACTGAAAGGGTTGTCCAGCCCTGGCACAGCTGCCAAGGGCAGTCCTGGAGTCCCCATCCCTGGAAGGACTTCAAAGCCACGTGGATGTGGCAGCTGGGGACATGGGGTCACTGGTGGCCTTGGCAGTGCTGGGAATGACTGGACTTGGTGGCCTTAGAAGACTTTTCCAACTTCAATGATTCTGTGATTCCTGCAGGGTGAGGGACAGCTGTGGGTGCTGAACAAAGCCCCATCCAGATCCTGGGGGGGCTGTGAAGTTGATCATGACAACAAGGGGTGCACAGAGGTGGCAGAGGGTCCCAAGGTGCCCCACTGGCTTTAGGTGACAAGGGAGCACCACCTGGCTGTGAATACACAGGGTGAGGGGCTGCCCCACTCCCACCCTTTGGGAGTCCACCACCACCCCATAACAAGAGCATGGACACCTACAGGAGGTTTAACACCCTCCACTGTGTCTTCTGCCCTTCCCAGATCGGCAACGTGGTCCTCATCATCTTCGTCAGCTACTTCGGCAGCCGCGTGCACCGCCCGCGGGTCATCGGGGTCGGGGGGCTGCTGCTGGCCCTGGGCGCCTTCCTCGTCACCCTGCCCCACTTCCTCTCCGAGCCCTACGAGTACACCACGCTCAGCACCGGTAAGAGCCGGGTGGGTACCCGTGGGAGCTCCAGGATGGGTGTGCAGGACCCCCCAAAAGAGAGGGGTGGTCCCCACGGCACGCGCGGTTGGGGGGTGACGTTTGGTGGTTAAGCCTGACTTGGTTGTATCTTTGCAATCCCTTCTGAAAGCAGTAATTATGTGTGGGATTCCTTTTGGCATCTCTTGGGTATGTTATTCCAGATGTGATGTGGTCATAAAATCATGGAATGGTTTGGGTTGGAAGGGAACTTAAAGCTCATCCTGTCCCACCCCCTGCCATGGGCAGGGACACCTTCCACCAGCCCAGGGTGCTCCAAGCCCCGTCCAACCTGGCCTTGGGC
>JAXCLP010000010.1:20880229-20892072 GCA_035584035.1 Lepidocolaptes lacrymiger
CCTTCCACCAGCCCAGGTTGCTCCAAGCCCCGTCCAACCTGGCCTTGGGCACTTCCAGGGATGGGGCAGCCACAGCTTCTCTGCCCAACCTGTGCCAGGGGAGAATTCCTACCCTATATCCCATCTAATCCCACCCAGTCTGAAGCCCACAGGTCTGTGGTCCTTGGAGGCCCTTGCCCAAAGTCCCTCTCCATCCCTCTTGGAGCCCCTTCAGGCACTGGAGGGGTCTCTGAGCTCTCCCTGGACCCTTCTCTTCTCCAGATGAACACTCCCAGCTCAGAGAGAGCACATCCTTCCATGTGCATTTATAAAACACACTCCAGAATGAACTCTTTCACCAGGTTCATGTGTTATTTTAGATCTCCTTCTCTCCTGGCCCTGCCCACCCATCTCTCTTCACTTTCTGCATGGGTGCTCTGTGTCCCTCCAGGATGTTCCCGAGCACCCTGGACCAGGTTTGCTTTCTGTGGCACCAAAAGGTCCTTCAAAGCCGCAGCTCTGCCCAGTGATGACACTTGTCATTGATGCTGGCATGTCACTCAGCTGTGAGTGGCCTTGCAGACCAGTGAGTGATGCTGGTGGGACAGCAAATGTGAGGGATAGTAGATATTAGGGAGAAATTCCTCCCTGTGAGGAAGATGAGGCTCTGGCACAGGTTGGGCAGAGAAAATGTGGCTGTCCCATCCCTGGAAGTGTCCAAGGCCAGGTTGGATGGGGCTTGGAGCAACCTGGGCTGGTGGAAGGTGTCCCTAATTCAGGCACCAGGCTGTGAAGAGCTCAGGATTTGGGACAGGGGCTGCTCTTACTGTGAAGGAAACCAGTGTGGTAACGCTGATTTTTCTCCCTTCCAGGTAACAAAAGCCAGGGGCAGACTGAGCTCTGCCATGCAGAGAACAAGTTTGTGTGCCCAAATGCCACCCAGGACCCCCAGAAGGAGGTCAGCAGCATATGGACCATGATGGTCATTGCCCAGCTGCTGGCTGGGATTGGGACCGTCCCCATCCAGCCCTTTGGGATCTCCTATGTGGACGACTTTGCAGAAGCCAATAATTCCCCACTCTACGTTGGTAAGTAGGACCATTGCTGTGTATGGTTTTGTCTTCTCCAGACCTCAGAGTCAGGCAGGGTCTCCAGACCCACCCAGGTGTGCTTTGCTCCAGAATCCTGCTGGAATAATTTGTGGCACCACCAAAGGGCTCTGCAGAGTCTCACGAGTGGGTAGGGCTCACTTCTCTCAGCTCCCTGGGACAGAACCATAGAATTCCAGGGTGGTTTGAGTTGAAGGAGACCTTAAAGCCCATCCAGTTCCAACCCTGTGCCATGGGCAGGAACATCTCCTGCTAGACGGGTTGCTCCACTCCCTGAGCATCCTTGTCCTCCCCCTGGAGTGAGAGGGGTCGCTGTTCCCACGACCTCTGAGTGCCCTGTGAATTCCCAGACCTGAAAGGAAAAGGAAGGAAAGGTCTCCATCACCTGTGGGAGCCCAGGATGTCACCATGATGCTGCTCCCAGGGGTTCCCCACTTTGTCCCAGTGGATCGTGGATGTTCCAGGTGTAGCTGCCAACTTTTAGTGCCCCAGTAAAGTTTTGAGTGCAGTTTTCTGCAGGAGCTTCTCCCCTGCTCCTGTTCCTGTTAGACCAGCACCACCCTCAGGGGCTGAGCAGTGGGCACCCTCTCACCACCTACCACCCTATCAAGGGGACCTTCTCCCCTCTGCGTGTTGGAACACCCTCCCTGCCTCTCCTGGCATGGCAGGGGCAGCACCTGCACTGGAGCTCCTGTTCCCTGCTCACCCTGCTCTCTCTGCTCCCTTTCCCAGCCATCCTCTTTGCCATCGCCGTGTTTGGCCCAGCCTTTGGGTACCTGCTGGGATCGGTGGTGCTGCGGCTCTTCGTGGACATCGGCAGGGTGGACACCGGTAAATATTTGAGTAGTGATGGTCCTAAAATCCTTCTGTGAGTCAGAAGGTCCCTCTGAGATAAAAGGTGGCAGAAGCCACCCAGACCTGTGACCCACAAAGCGCCCTGCCCTGAAAGACCATATTCCTCCACTCTGTCACCCCACGGAGGACACAGGTGGCCTTGAAGCCACCACTGAAGCAGAGCCCCGGGGTAGGGACATGTCCCAGCTCCTGGTGCTGCACTGGTGGTCGTGGCTGGGCTCTGCCCACCACACTGATGAGATGTCAGCACAGCGATGGAGAGGAGCAGGGACATGTGAAGCATCCAGGGATGGAGAAAACAACCAAAGGGCAACCACTGCAGGCTTGAGGCTACTGATCCTCCTCCCCACCACCCTCCCAGCACCTGCAGGGAGAGGGACCAAGCCGACGCCACCGCAGGGATAATTGCTTATTATTCCTGGTAACTTAATCGCCGAGGAATTGTCCCCAGCCCCATCATTAATGTGGCTTTTCCTGTGTTTCCTCAGAGAGATCAGAGCCTGTCTGACATTTTTGTCCCGTGCCTGATAAGAATAATAAATGAACCTAGGCAGGAAACTCCCCCAAGCCTTGGCCCGCTCCCCATGGCGGCAGACGGATTTAGCCTGGTGGCCCCACGGTGACATCCGGGCTCCAGAGTGGAGTGCTCCTGTTTGGAGGAGTGGGACAATTGTTCCAGAGGGGTGTGGGCTCCTCTCCTGCCACACCCTGGCACGGGGCTCCCACTCAGAGCTGGTTCCTCCCCAGTTGCCACCACATCGCAGCCCTGGGGAGCTGTGGTCCCCCAGCCAAGCCAAGGTGAGGGAAGCCAAGCCAAGCCAATCCAATCCAAGCCAAGCCAAGCCAAGCCAAGCCATCTGTCAAACCTGCCACGAGCATCTCTTGGCCCAGCCAAAGGATGTCTGCACAGGAGACGGAGCAGCTCTCACCTTCTCCTCCTTTTTCCGGAGAAGGCGCCCAGGGTTTCGTCAGCTCGGAAATGGGGCTCGTTAGCCGGGCTCGTCTACGGGCACAGGGGCCTTCCCTTGGTCCATTCAAGCACCGAGCCACCCAGCCTGGAACAATAGGACAGCAATTGTTTCCAGGAAAGTGGCGGTGCCTTTTCCTGGTCCCTGTCTTGGCTCAGCATCCCTGGCTGGCAGCCTGGCCCAAAGCCACCATGTTCTCCAGGAGGAGGATGGAGATGGACCCTTTAATCGCCGTCTGACTGGCTGGGTCATGGAGGGGGAAGTTGAACCTGTGCCATCAGTGTGTTTCATGCTGCCAAAACCCATCCTGCAGCCACCTGGCAGGCACGGCACAGTTGGCATGAGTGGCAGGGCAGGGAATGAAAGACACAACCAGGACTGGTTTTGCTGCCAACACTGCTTGGAACTTCCACCTCCATCCATTTGCTCTTCCATGCCTATAGAGAGACCCTCGGTCTGTGCCCTCAGAGACCCTTCCTGCTCCACCAGTCCAATTTTCATGGCCATTTGTCCCTTTTACCCCTGGAGCTCTTACAGGGTGTCCTGTCCCTGTGTGTTGCAGCCACGCTGAGCCTGACGCCGATGGACCAGCGCTGGATCGGAGCCTGGTGGCTGGGGCTGCTCATCTCCTCGGGCTGCTTGGTGCTCACCTCCATCCCATACTTCTTCTTCCCTCGGTACATGCTGAAAGGAGAGGTGAGACCTCACCTCCAGAGGCTGGGATGTCCTGGAGGCAGGGAAGGACTCAGGGAGGGAATATTTATTCCCAGAGGAGAGAGGTGGGAGGGAGGGAGGGAGCCCCAGCAACCCTTTCCCATTAAAACATATTTTAAAAAGTGTTTTCAAAGCCAAACCCCACTGGGTTTGTCACAAAAACACTTGGGTTTTGAAATGGTTTCATCATCCATTCTTTAAAGCTCAAAATCAAACCCCAAATATTTCATGGTTATGGCTAAGGGACTCCCCAGACTTGAGATGAGCTGACTCCAACTTTCATTTTCAGACTTTTTGCAGAGTTAAAAGAGAGGTCTCCTGTCAGGGTTCAGAAGAGGAAACCTTCCCAACTCCTTAAAGCCTCTCAGAGCAGGAAAAGCTCTTGTCTTGCCCCCCTGCTGGGGGCTGCAGTGATGTTTGAGATAATTCACCCCTTTAGTCACAGAATCACAGAACGGTTTGGGTTGGAAGGGACATTAAAGCCCATTTTGTTCCATCCCCTGCCATGGCAGGGACACCTCCCACCAGCCCAGGGTGGTCCAAGCCCCGTCCAACCTGGCCTTGGACACTTCCAGGGATGGGGCAGCCACAGCTTCTCTGGGATTCAACCTGTGCCAGGACCTGCCCACCCTCACAGGGAACAATTCCATCCCAATATCCTATCTAACCCTGCCCTCTGGCAGTGGGAAGCCATTCCCCCTTGTCCTGTCCCTCCAACCCTTGTCCCAAGTCCCTCTCCAGCTCTCCTGGAGCCCCTTCAGGCACTGGAAGGGTCTCTAAGATCTCCCTGGAGGTGTCTCTTCTCCAGGCGAACACCCCCAGCTCTCCCAGCCTGGGCAGGTTGGATGGGGCTTTGCTGTCACTGTCAGGCTTGGTTGGGGGTCAAAGGCACCTGGGGCAGCCCCTGCCCCTCCTGAGCCTCGCTGTGCTCCAGGATGGTGCCAAGCACCTCTGGGTGTCCCTTGTCACCACAGCCTGCTCCTGTCCCCTTCCCCAGGACCGGCATGCCGAGGCTGGGATGCTCAGGAAGATGGAGACGGGGGCGGCCGAGGAGACCTCCCTGCTGGAGTTTATCAAAAGTAAAGGGCTGGCATGTCCAGGCGGGGTGGGCAGGGGTGCTGGGCAGTGCTGGGGGGGTGGGGACCACCACGAGGGGGACTTCAAGCCAAGGAGGCTCTTTGGGAGGCTCTGAGTGTGCCCAGTACACTGTGTGGAGATGCCAGGGCTGCTGGCACAGCCTCCCTCTTGCTCTGAGCTCAGTGGGGGCTCAGCTGTTTCTGAGCACTGGTCTGAGGACCTCAAGAGGGTAAGATGGTTTAAGATGGTTCAAGCCCAGCTCCAGGAGTGGGCACAGGGCTGCTGGCGCCACCAGTGCCCCCCTTCAGGGTGACCCACTGCAGCTGGCACTGCTCTGTTTGTGTGCAGCCCAAACGGGCTTGAGAGAGATGTCACTGCTGAGGGACCAGATTAATGACCCCTTTTAGCTCCGTGATGATTCCTTCCCAGATAAAGCCCCCCTCCTCCTCCCCCCTCCATCCCAGAGCTGCCAGCTCCCTCTTCCCCATCTCACTGCATTCTTTGATGGATGATGCTGGAGCTCCCCAGCACTCCCGGCTAATTAGTAAGCTCATTAGAGACCACATAAACAGAGCTGGTCCCCAGGAGCCTGGAGCCTGTCTGCCTCCACTGACAGAGCCGGGGGACACAGTGTCCCACCAGGAAAACACTGGTCATCCATGGTCCTGCCAGCTGTTGGGGACATCAGGGTGTCTCCCTCCCCCTCTCCCATGGCCACAGACACCCCCAGTAGATCATCATCATCATCATCATCATCCCACAGTCATCCTCACTGGGAACAGCCTCAGGGTGGGGTTTTGTTCCCAGTACGAGTTGCTGGCATGAGGATCACATGGCTAAAACTCACCTTTCTTGCTGTTTCCCTGCAGGATTCCCAAAGATCTTCCTCAGGCTGCTGCTCAACCCCCTCTTCATCCTGCTGGTGCTGGCTCAGTGCAGCTTCTCCTCGGTCATTGCGGGGCTGGCCACCTTCCTCAACAAGTTCCTGGAGAAGCAGTACGGTGTCTCCTCGTCCCACGCCAACTTCCTCATAGGTGAGCAGGGATGGAGGGGAAAACTGCCCAGCAGCACTGAGCCTCCATTCCCCAGGATTCCTAAATTCCTGCAGGAGAAGCCACTGGAAACCCATTTTTGAATGAGACCTGGGGTTCACCTTGAGGGGGCTGGTGACTTTCCTGGCCTGAGGTTTCCCAGTTGGATAACGGCAGGGTCTGTGGGTTCTCCCACGAGGTCCACAGAGGCAGCCCCTCCTCTCAGAGAGGTGCTGGGTGGGCAGGACCCCCCTGATGGCCCCATTTCCCTGCAGGAGCCGTGAACCTGCCGGCGGCAGCGCTGGGGATGCTCCTGGGAGGGGTCATCATGAAGCGCTTCGCCTTCTCCCTGCGCGCCATCCCCCGCTTCGCCGTCGTGGTGCTCGTCTTCTCCATCCTCATCTGCCTCCCCATCTTCTTCATGGGCTGCTCCACGGGCCGCATCGAGGGCATCCACCCCCCCAGGTAACACAGCTCCCAGTTGTTTTTCCAGCTCCTGTCCCACTTCTCCATGGGGAGGGATGCCAGACACCACCATGCTCCTCGGTCCCACTGCCTGGAGGAGATCCGAGCATCCCACAGCACTGAGAGCTCAGGAGGTCACTTATCCCCCATTTCCCACTCTGGATTTTTAGGGGGAAATCAGTAATGTTAGTGTCTGTGTCCACATCACCTCACATGCTCCCTGTGTTCCACCTTTCTCCTCTTTTGACCCTTTTTTAAGATAAAAATGACATTTAGATACCCCCAAGGCTTGACGTGACACGCCTTGTTCCCATTTCCCAGTGGAAATGCCAGCAAGGAAGGGGCTCCCAGTGCCATTTTCCTGCAGGAATGGAGCAGCCCCATCCCACCTTGCCCAGGGGCAGCCCCCTGGTGCCACATCCCGCAGGATTCAGGCTGTGCCACCCAGCGCATGCACCCCCTCAGGTGGGGAGGCAAGGCAGGACACAGCCCTGGCTTTGTCCTCCTGATTTCCACGCTGTCATCAGGCTTGTTTGGGAATGTGCCCGCTCCCAGTTTGTGTCTGCGTGTTGTTCCCAGCTGGGGCCGCTCTCCCAGCTGTTTGTGCAGCTCTGGAAGGAGCGCAGCTCCTTTTCTCCAGGCATTTGGCCCGTGAGTTTTCAGCTGGGGAGGGGGAAAAAAGCCCAAAAGTGTGCGAGGACTTGTTTGCAGATATAACATAATTCCTGTGACATTCCCTGGCTGCTTCCAGAGGTACCTGCAGGGATCAGGGGCTGGCAGGAGGCCAGGCTGCTGCTGGCACTGTCCCAGTCCAAACAGGAATGGGGAAACCGGTCAACTCGTACGAGGGATTGGAGTATTTTTTCCTTCCTTCTGTCCTATTTCTTAATTTTTTCCCCTCCTCCTCCTCCTTGGCAGCACACCGAGTTCCCAGCAGCAGGTGAGGGCTCCAAGTGGGTGCCACTGCTCCGAGCACCTCTTCCACCCGGTGTGTGGGGACAACAAGGTGGAGTACATCTCACCCTGCTTCGCCGGCTGCACCCACAGCACCACCAATGCATCCAACCCCAAGGATGTGGTGAGTGAAGCCCGTGGTGGGCAAAGCAGCCTGGACCACTGATCAGGGTGGGTGATGCTGCAGGAACCTGACCAAAGCAACAAGGAGGTGGAACCTTCTCCACCCGGGGTCCTGGGAGGTCTGCCAGGGAGCTGGAGCCCTGGGGAGGTGCCGTGGAGAATTCCTGGGAGTCTGCTTGGAGCAACAGGGATGGTGGCACATCCCCTTGAGGGATGCCACGGTCATGCCTTGAAATCAAAGCTGATGATCTTGTGGGTGTCCTGCCAAGGGTTGTGGTGCAAAGAGTCACTAAAACCCCTGCCCTTGGCTTTGGAGTCTTACGTCTGTTTTGTTCCAAACGTTTCCACCAGACCTACAAGAACTGTTCCCTGATCTCTGCTGGGAACACGCTGTCCTCGGCCAAGACAGGCTCCTGCCCAGTCAGATGCTCCCACATGCTCCTTCCTGCCATATTCCTCATCTCCTTCGCTGCCCTCGTTGCCTGCCTGTCCCACAACCCCCTCTACATGATGGTGTTACGGTGAGTGGGGGGACACAGGAGTCACAAGGGGGGTGTGATGTGATGGTTCCACGTTGGGATCAGTGGGATGTCATGAATGTGCAACCAGCCCGAGTCTTGACTAAACCCAGAGCTGGCACCATCAGCTCTGACCTGCCTTGGCTTCTCCTCTGCAGGGTGGTGAACCAGGATGAGAAATCATTCGCCATCGGCGTCCAGTTCCTACTAATGAGGCTGCTGGGTGAGTGTCCCTCCCCTAACGAGCCTGAGGGGAGCAGCAGAGCCCCAGGGGGTGCTGAACCCCCTCGGGGACAGCAGCCTGACCCCCTGCCCTCTTGTCCCCAGCCTGGCTGCCGGCCCCAGCCATGTTCGGAGCCCTCATCGACTCCTCCTGCATCTACTGGCGGCAGCGCCAGTGCACCCAGCGCCGCTTCTGCGCCTACTACAACAACGACTTCCTCCGCAACAGGTACCCCTGCCACCTGTGCCCCGTGCCCCCGTGGCAGGGATGGCCACGGGGAGGGTGCCCAGCTCAGCCTGGGGCCAGCTGGAGGTGCCACCTTCCCCACGTGGCATCTCCCATGCCCTTCTCCCCACAGATACCTGGGGCTGCAGGTGGGCTACAAGGTGGTGGGCACCATCCTGCTCGCCCTCATCAGCTGGAAGGTGAAGAGGAGCAAGGAGTACAACGTGCAGGAGAAGGCAGCGGGGCTGGTGTAGCCCCCAAAGGACGGACTCCACGCCCCACCACCCACTGCCAGTACTTTTGTTGTGTTTGGGATTGTTTTACCTCCTCGTGGAGCTCCTCTCCTGCAGCCCAGGGCACCAGAGGGATGCTCCGTGCCAGCCCCATCCTGGCAATGGCTTGTGCCAGGCTCTCCAGTTTGGAGAAAGGGCAGCCCCCCAGCAGCAGCTGGATCAGGAGGTGGAGAGGGCTGGAACTCAGGGATGGTCCCTGCTCCAGAGTGCCATTTCCAGCCAGGTGGTGCCTGCCCAGCTGGCACCAACAGGAGCAGGGATGTGGCTGCCAGCCCTGAGGGGCTGCCCGGTGTCCCCCACCCCTCACAGAGGTCAGTGTGGACACCACGCAGGTGTGTTGAGACAAGTTATCACTCGGGGTTTATTGCAGAACATTTGGGGTTTGTTGCTCTTTTTATTTTTTAAATAAAGGTCACTTTTCCAACTGTGGTGCCTTCCTGGTCTCCCCCCCACCCCGAGTTGTTCCCAGCAGCCAGGCAAGCCAAGGGGGGATGCTGTGCTGAATTACAGAATATTCCCTAAACACCCTTGGCAACCACCACCCCCAGGACGTTGGTGTCCAGGCATTCTTATTTTTGCTTTCCTTTGCCTTTCAGTAACCTCTCCTTCGCTGTCAGGTCATTTCTGCTATCCCAGATCTCACTGTGCTCATGGATCCCCTCCAAAAACGTCTGCTTTTTCCAGGGGGACAATTTGGAGCACAACCCCTAGCAAAACACACTGACCAAAAGAGTTCTAAAGCACAGTGAGAGCCTCAGTCCCTGCAGATGTGTGAACACAGCAGGTGCCTGGCCCTGGGTCAGGCAGCTGGAGCAGAAGGGACTGACTTTATCACATCCCACTGTCCTGCCAAAGCCATGCCAACAGTGCCAAGCTGCAGCCCAAGGAGCACCATGCCCAGCCAGGACAATGCCACAGGCTGGGAACAAGGGCAGAAGGGCAAAGGACAAAGCACAAAGCTGACTGGGATCAAACAAGCAAAAAACAAAACCACAAAACAAAACACAAGAAAACAACATTCAGACTTCACAGCTCTGTCCTTTTCCCTTCAGCCACTGGGGAGAAACAGCCCCAAATATTTACCAGGCAGGTCATGGAGCGAGGCCCAAAGCACACACAGAGCTCTGTACTCCAGCCAGGAATGCTGAGCCATCTCCATCCAGCTGTGAAGCCACAGGGTGCCACTGCCACCCTCCTGGCACAGCAGTGGGGCTGTCACCCAAACCACACCCCTGTGCCCAGCAGCTGCCTGGGCTTTGCCTCTTTTCTTAAAGTGCCTTTTTTAAAGTTTTTTGGTTGCTTTTTGCTATCTGTGATTATCAATTCTCAATTCTCTCACATTCAAACAAAGCATAAACACACCCCCCCAAAAAACCCAAGCCCAAAGCACTGTGTGTGCAGGAAAGGATGTTTATTGACAACACAGACCTGGCCCCTGAGCAGGAGCAGAGCCCCAGCCACGTGGATCTGACACCAATGGGAAGGGCCAAAGACTAAAGCAAGACTTGAGAACAAACATTTAAGCAAAAAAAAAAAGAAAAATTTATTTCAGGGATCCTTTTTAAAAAAGAATAACTTAAACCCAGCTGTGGCCTCGTGGCACCTTCCCATACCCCTTACCCAGGGGTTGGGGCTTGGCCCCTGCTTTTCAAGGAGCTCCATCTTCACAAACACACAAAGAAAGAGCAATTTTTTGCTCCCCAAATCACCTCAGCATCACAGATTGGAAGGAGGCAGCTTTGGATCTCCAGCTAAGAGAGTTCAAAGCATGACAAACGTGTTCCAACAAGAATGTGGCTGCAGGAAATAGAAGAATGTAACATCCTTGGTAAAGACAACCCTCCTCAACTCCTGCATGAAGAGCCACTGGATTTCCAAGACTAGAAAGGCAAGGACCAGCCACAGGGCTTCACTGAAGGCTGTTCCTGCTCTTCCCAACACTTGGTGATGCTACAGGGAAACAGGGAGAGTCCCAAAGAAAAGAACACAAGAGAAGAGCTGAGTGATGGAGGAAGCACCAAACCAGAGAGGAGAGGGGTCTGCAATGGACAAAAAGGGTCTGCCAGGAGCCAGCCATTCCCTCAACCCTAAAACAACATGGGAAACCACAAAAATAAAGGAGAAATGTCCCTGCAGTTGGACTCTGCAATGTGCAAGGGGACACAAATTGGGAAAATCTCCCATTTCTTTGCCCTCTTCCTTGAGCAGCCCAAAGAAACGGGGCTGCACCAGTCTGGAAGAATGGGAAGGTAGAGACTTTGAGGAAAACAGCTTTTTATACTCTCCTCAATGCTTGCTCACCTGAGGGAGCCTGTGCATCAGCAGAGGTGATGGGCACAGCTCCCCACAGCGAGCCTGGGGGCAGCAGGCCCAGCCAGGAGGTGTCAGTGGCTCTGAGAGGCAGTTGGGGTTGCAATGCTCAATCAAGGCAGAGGAAAGCACAGACTTCAATCTCTAAAACTCATCCAGCAGCACACTCCTTCCTAATCTGCTTGGCAGCTATCAGAGGAAAAGGCTAAAAATTAAGGAAAAACACAAGTCCAGAGGGTCAGCTGCCCAGAGAAGGACAAAGGAAGAGGGCAGAGGATAAAAACATTGCAGCATGAAGGGACATTCAGAGGAAATCACACCAGCAATTGTCACGTCGCTCCCAAGCCCAAGAACAGCAGAGGAAGACACCACAGTGCTGCCTTCCAGCTTAAGTTCCTTCTTTCTACAACAAGATGAGATTTGAGTGCTTCAGACCATCCTCTTCCCTTCAGCCCCCAAGTGTCCTGCCCCCCAGCCCTGCCCCTCTCCATTCAGGCGACCTTTGCCAGCCACTTCTCCAGGCCCTCCAAGTCAGCCTCTCCCTCCTCTCCCTTGCTGCCCCGAGCACTGCACTCCACGAATTCCACCTTCATGGGCAGCTGGGAGAAGTCAAAGTCCTTGCCCTTCTTGCCCAGCTGGGCAGGACCCCCCGAGGTGTCCAGAGTGGTGGGGGCTGCTGAGCGGGTCACCCGTAAGGTGTTGCTGCAGAGAGAGGAGGGGAAGGGTCAGGTGGGAACCAGGGGAAGACATTGTGGCTCTGTGGGGGGAAAGGGTCAGGTGGGAACCAGGGGAACACACCATGGCTCTGAGAGGAGAAAGGGTCAGGTGGGAACCAGGGGAACACACCATGGCTCTGAGAGGAGAAAGGGTCAGGTGGGAACCAGGGAAACACACCATGGCTCTGAGAGGAGAAAGGGTCAGGTGGGAACCAGGGAAACACACCATGGCTCTGAGGGGGGAAAGGGTCACGCGGGAACCATGGGAACACATTGTGGCTCT
>JAXCLP010000010.1:20903557-20925510 GCA_035584035.1 Lepidocolaptes lacrymiger
GTGTCCAAGGCCAGGTTGGACAGGGCTTGGAGCACCCTGGGCTGGTGGGAGGTGTCCCTGCCCATGGCAGAGGGTGGGATGGGATGAGCTTTAAGGTCCCTTCCCACCCAAACCATTCTGTGATTCTCTGATTCTATAACGAAACAGGACCCAAGGATGAAGTGCAACAGGCACTGTCTTGGTGTAAAAAGAAAATGTTTTTCCTGCAAACCATTCCCAGCCCACACAGAGCCAGCCCAAGCCCCACAGCCCTGATGGGTCAGCAGAGTTGCATTTGGCAGCAATGCCGGAGCTCTGGGGGGAGAGGGGACAGTGGGAAAGGCAGGCAGGAGGAAGGAGAGGCTAAGAATAGAACCTACCAACACCAGTGTCTCCTTTTGGTTGGAGGTTTCCCTTTGATAATTATGTTTGCTTTGCCTTGCTCGATAACATTTCCACGTTACTTTTGTTGGACTGGAATTCTCAAGGAATTCTCAGGCAGGCAGATCAGTCCCCCTAAGTTTCTTGGATGAAGATCAGTCCCCTGTTCTCTGCCCTTCTCCTCCCTCCTGAGTTTCATCCCTTACCCCCACTCCACACCCTGCACAAGCCCCAGGCCCTCTCTGGGGCAGCCAATATTCCCTTTTTGGCAACACCTCCTGGGCAGCTGATGTGCTGCATCTTACTCTGAAGCAGCCACCAAGAGCATAACACTTGGCTCAGTGAGACCTTAAATAGCAGAGTCTCCTCCAGGTGGGAATCTTTGAGGCACGAGAAGACCAGATGAAGGATGGGAAAACCCTTCTGTGAGAAGATTCCTGACTCGAAGGAGTGGATGCAAAAATGACTCACCGAAGTTGCAGTTGCCTGTCCTGTTGTGGATCAGGCCCATGGGGATGTTCCAGCCAGCAGTCCTCCCCACGGCCGTGTGGCACGACTTCTTGCCCTGCAGGTTGTTCCATGTGATGTCTCTGTCTGACTTCTTCACAACAGCCACAGCAAAGTAGGTTGCTTTGAGAGAAAATAGAGGAGAATTAAGGGCTGACCCAGGACCCTGCTGTGATCCCTGAGGAGAGGCTTCACTTGGGAAAGGCATCTGTGACCAGCACAGCAGAAATGCTTTGCACTTATGAATTATTCCATTGTGCTCCTGGGAGATTATTCTCCCTGACCTTTCCCTGCCTCCAAAGCTCTGACACTTGGGTATGCAAGATATACATGAGGATTTCCTATTCCCTCCAGTGTTCTTCCCCCCTTCTGATTTCTTATTCTCTCCTTACCAGAGGACAAACCCCCTTCCCTCTTCTCCCCCTTCCCATTCCTAGAAGGAACAATTCCCTAATGCTGCAGCCCCTCTTTCCCTGGGCACAGCCCCTGGTGTGACCACACAAATCTCTGCTGTTACTGTTTGCTTTGCTTTGCTATCTCCTTTCAGGCCCAGACTCTCCATCCCACTGCTCTCCAAAAAAATTTAATATCTACATTGGACACCGTGACTTGTGTGAGACTGGCCAGTTATTCTCCACTCATGACTGCACTTATTTCTCCACTTATATCCCTCAGGACTGTTTTCTGTCCCTCTGCCAGCAGAAATTACCTGGTTCTTCTTCTGAGTCGCTGCAGTGACTGTCTGTGGGAGGGGAAAAAGAAGAAGATATTAAATAAAAGAGATCTCAAACCCAAGAAAAGGATGGAGCTCACTGATTTCTGGGCAAACTTCATGCTAGAAGTGAGCATTTCGGGTCCCACCTTGGGCATGAACAGAACAGCTGCTCCCCTGAACTAAAACAGTGGGTTTGGTGAGGCCAGTGCTAAAGGACAGGCACAGGAATGTGATTAATACAGAGATTAATACAGGATTAAACCAGAGAGGAGCTGGGGGTTGTCATGTTCTGCCTATCCATGCCTGCTCTCCCAGGGCTGTCCCACCCTCATGGAAAGCTGTTCTCTGAGTGTTCTCTGCAGGATGCTGCTCCCTGGATTCCAGAACAACCCCAGTGCTTTGGCAGCAGCCCATTCCCCCCCACCCGGGCCCCGAGGGGCAGAACAGGCTGTGCTCACCCTCGTAGCTCTCTGCCATCACGGGCACCAAGCCACACGTGCCAGCAGTGTAGACAAAGCCTCCGTCCAGGGTGATGGCATCTGCTTCACCTTTCTGCAAGGGCAATGAAACGCTCTATGTCCCCAGGCCAGTGCCTTTCAGACATCAGCTGGTAAAAGAAGCACCTGGAGACTTCACAGCAAGATGGAAAAGGGGAGAAAAGCCATACCATGATCTTCATGATGCACTCCTTGGTGTTTTCTGCCACGACACACTCCACCTCCCCGTTGCTCATCACGCTCCACACGTCACACTTCTTCTTCTCATCCCTGCCCACGGCACACCACTGGGTCTTGTTCCCTCTGCGCCTGGGGCTCAGGCGATCTGGGGAGGCAGAGGAAAGCAGGGTGAGCCCAGAGCCCTGCAGGGCACGTGGGACTCAGCCACAGAGCCACCTGAGCACAAGAGCCTTGCTCAGGGCAAGATGTTCCTCCTTAGTGAGGGTGATTCTTAAGCTGAAGGATGCCCAAAAACCAACTCACAGGTGGGACAGGGGAATTTCTGCACCACTAAACTCCATGTGTTAACAGCACTTGGTACTGCTCCCTGTGATATATCCCACATTTCTGAACTCCTCACAGCCCAGACAAGCAGGAGAGGAAGACCAGACTGAGCCATAAAATTACAACCTGGTTGTTTCTGTGCAACAGCATCTCAATAGCAGGGTCTGATGGAATGTGAAGTCCATTTAAACCCCTTCCACAAGCACCACTTCACAGAGGTGAAGGACTTTAAATTGTAAGTGGGTTTCAGGGATCGTCTGTGGGGTGTTTGATTCTCAGAAAGTCATGGGAAATATTTTGCAGATGATAAATCTGTGTCTGAAAAAACAGGTGTTCCTTTTGCCCAGACTTATTTCCTGATGCCAACGCTTCCCCACACTGAGGTGACTTTGGTGTTTCTGCCCTGCCCACCTTTCTGGAGGCTCTGGATGGCACTGTAGTAGTCAAAGCCCAGGTAGAGCTGGGCATCCATCAGCGATGGGATCCGCTTCAGCTGGATTGCAGAGTCTTTGAAGAGCAGGTCTTTGAGGCCTGGGTCCTTCTTGCCAGGTGGCCCAAAGAGGTGGAAGGTGCTGGTTGTGCCCACGCCAAACTTTTCCTGCCACGAGGGGGCAATAATCAGCAAATGACCATGACCAGGACTCTTGGAAAGCTGGAGAGAGCAGGCAAGGACCGAAGAGCGGATGCTGCGGAGAGCAAAGGAGCAATACCTGTGCTTTGGAGAGGAAGTTCCAGATGTCATTGACCTTGTTGTCATCTCGAGCCATCACGGCGTGAGCAGGAACCCTGGCCCAGTGACACGCCTTGTAGTTGTCCACGGGCTGGCGGGTCCCATCCAGACACAGGAGCTCATACTCCTCCTTCTCATTCGGGGCATTTTCTGCAGGAAGGGAGGAACCACGAGTTGCATCACCATGAAAATAGACCCAAAAAAAGCCCATCTGGAGAGCTTTGCAATTAATTTATTTCTGCTGGAGCTTGGAGAAGAATTCTTTGCAGGAGGTGGGTTGCAATGGGACTGGGGTGACAGGACAAAGGCAAGACCTGGGAAAGAGACATCATCTCTGCCTCTGCCACAACTAACCCAGCAGGAGGAGGGTTTGTGTACAAATAGACACAGGTTTACAAACACCATACACGTGGACTGAGGTGTCAGGAGCTGCACGGGGTCTGGGAAAGCTGGCAGGTGACTGATGTCAAGGCTGGGATAAAAAGCCTTGAGCACTGAGATCCCAAGGGCACAGGGGAATTCAGGTGGGAAGGGACCTTTGAAGATCTCTGGTCCAAACCCCTGCTCAAGGTGGGGGCAGAGCAGGTTGCTCCAGGTGGATCTGGAAACCCTGTCCTGGGAAACCTGTCCTGCTTCTTCCTTGTCCTCAAGGGGCAAAAAAACTCCCCTTGTATCTGGTCCTCAGGCTGATCCATCCCACCCCATGGAGCATCTCCTGCAGGACAGTTGTCACTGCCCCGTGACAGCCTGGGTGACCCTCCACTGAGCCCACTTCAGGTCCTGGCCATGCCAGGCCATCCCCTGGCTCCGAGAGGTGCAGAGTCCATGAACTCTGGCTGGGGGCTGAATTCCCTCCAAAATCCCTCCCAGGGGACCAGGTGACCTGCTCAACTGGCACATCAGAGCTGGCCCTGAGAGAGGGCACCAAGCAGGTTTTCCTCCTACAAAGAACCTCAGAGAAGAAAAAGCAGCCCCACCATAATCCTATCACTCAATAACAAGGACGAGTTAGTCCCCAGTGTGCAAAATGGGTTCCAAGAGATGAAAGAAGAAGAGGTTTTGGGCCAAGCTGGGGAGGAATGAAAGGTGCACAGTGAGAGGAACGGCAGGAGGGAGTGGCAGCAGGAGGCTGGACTAGAAGGAGGAGAAACAAAAGATCTTGCAGGCTTACCTTGAACAGTTGTGTGTTTCACAAAAGCCACCTCTCCTTTTCCTTCTTTCAGACAGCTGGGGGTGAGGACCAGAAGAGAAGTTAGAAAACCAGGTATTGTGGCTCTCTATCTCCTCTTTCAGCAAATTAATTTTGGCACAAAGTTCAGCCATAGAGAAGTGATCTCCCCAAAAAAGGCTATGCTGACAGGGAAGAAATTGTAATGGCAGAGAAGTGATTCAGTCTCCTCAGGATCTCTGATGGCAGCCCAGCCCTCCCTGGTTTAATAAAAACCTGTATATGTCAGGGCTAGAGCATTTCCCCAAAGGAAAAATAAGTGTCACTCACTGAAAAGCTCCAGAATATCCAGAATAGGGCCCTGTACGGGACATTTTGGTTTTGGAGTCCCCCTTGCACTGACGGTACAGTTTGGGCTCCGTGGTGACACCAGGAACGCAGCTGGCTGAGAAGAAATTGGCCACGGCTGCGGGGGAGAAAGGAGCAGCAGTTAGGCAGAAATTCTCTTTCAGGAGGACCAGGAAGGTGGGAAGGGAAGCACAAGGAATGTCAGCACCCTGTGAGCCACCTCTGGACCTCCACAGGAGGTTGGGTGACACCTCCTTGACTGCTCCACCACCCCTGGCTTAGCTCCCAGCCCACCTTGCTCAATGGAGCCGGAGTCTTTGCCGTCCCACTCGATGTCCCCGCGGTGGGTGAGGATGCCAATGGGGATGTTCCAGCCAGCAGACCTGCCCAGGCCCGTGTGGCAGGACCTCTTGCCCCTCAGGTCGTTTATGGTGAAGTCTGTGCCTTTCTTCACCACGGCCACGGCGTAGTAGCTGGTGGTGGTGCCTGCAGTGCAGGGAAAAGCAATAAAGCCATGAGAAAACGGGACTTGGGGACATTTCAAATCCTGCTGAACCTCCTAGTTCAGGGGGAAAAGGTGCTGCACTTCCAATTAATCAGCAATTTGCCTGATCACTTGTGGTTTTCTCATTTCCTCAGGGGTGAGCCACGCTGCTAATACTGACCCAACGCTGCACATGACAACTTACAGCGAGTGACCCAAAAATGCTCCCACACTCAAAGTGCTTTGGCACGGGACAGACATCAGCTGTGCCATAGCTTTGGAAGGAGCTCCAGCAAGTCTTTTTGGCAAAGCTCCTCTGGCAAGTCTTCTCAAATGCTGTTGCCCACTGAAACATATAGGTGAGCCTTGTGAGACTGAAACTCCTTAAAATTAGACCCAGTCCATCACAGTCTGTGCATGGATACAGTGACTGAGTTTTAGGGCTGGTCGAGACCTCAGCCTTCTGTTTAATATCTGTTCTTCCCAGCCAGCATGCTGAGAATGGCTCTGCCGTGTTGCTTTGATCCTGGACATTGTGTACAAAGAGGCTGAACTCCAGGGCAGAGATCAGAAGGGATTGGGAGAACTGGATGGGGGAGGGGGGAGGGAAACAGCATCTGTTTGGATCTCAGGAGAAATATGGGAGAGATGAAGGATGGTACAGTGAGTGAGCAGGGATGGAGCCAAGGATCTACCTCCTATCAGAAGGCATTGCTGCAGAGCACTTTTTATGCTTCTCTGCTTTTTTCCTACATTTCTTGCCTCAGTGATCTCAGCTGGGTGTTCCCCCACAAGCATTAGTTGCCTCTGCAATCACTTTTTTTGTCTTGCTGACTGTACAGGAAGGCACACAGCTTATCTGGGCCGTCCAGCTCCCTGTTTTACCCCCACAGCACAAGGCCACTGAAAACAGAACCTCTCTGGGACTGGCACAATGTTTATGTCATGCTTCAGGAGGACCCTGATTTCTGCTCACGGTGCTCTCCATCCCACCTTGCACTGCAGCAAAGGGCAGAAATGGGGCTCTGGCTCTGCCCCTTTCCCCTGCAGTGACACTGTGGCCGTGGCTGATGATTCCCATTTTGCTGAACTGCCCCCCACCCCTTCCCTTCTCTGGGAGCCAGGAGCAATATCTTGGACCCCCCAACTGGGATAAAGTGGGAACTCTGCATGAAAGGGATTTGCCTTTGCACTCCCAGTTTGTCCTCACCACTTGGCTTAAAACACTGCAGGGAAATGTACCTTCACTGTGCTCGTAGACCTCAGCAGCAATGGGCTTCAGCTTGTAGGGGGCAAGGCCTGCCTCAAACACTTGGCCTCCATCCAAGCTAATGGCATCTGCTTCATTGTCCTAAACAACAAAGACATTTCATCAATTAACAAGGAGCAGGATAAACCACTTCCCAAATCCTTGTGGATGATTCCCTCGCTGCAGGGCATCCCAGGTAACAAGCAGGGACTGAAAGGAAATTCCATCTCCAGGTGTAACAGGCTGAGAACCATCCTCAGTGCCCAGCTCTGAGGGTATTTGCAGCCCACTCACCGAAATGGCTTTGATGCAGTCAAGGTACGTTGCTTTCTGCAGGCAACTCAATGCAAAGTTGTCTTCTTGCATGTGGTCCCTCAGGCTGTTGCATTTGTTCTCTTCTGCTGAGGATATCGTGCACCACCTGATGTTGGTCTTTGGGGGAGCAGCAAAACACAGAGCTGCAGAAAGAACCAGAAAGAAACAGTCTGAGGGAGCCAGAAAGGCACTGACTGGAGAGAAACAGCATCTCTGGGAGTACAGGGTCTCTGGTTTGCTGCAGTCACAGCCTTGGGTGATGGCCAGGTGCAGGATCTCCCATTGCACATCTCCTAAACCATTCAGGAAAGTCCTTTCTATCTTGCCTGGCATGTGCACCATCAGGAGGATCATTCCTGTCCCTGGGCAACCATGACCCAAGCAGCCTGAAATCACAGCAACATGCACAAGGGGAGAACAAATCCATACAGTTCCACAGAAATGAGGCTCCAGCCTTTGCAAAAATGGAGAGCAAAGGCAGACCCCTGATGCAGGACCTTTGCAAACAACCCCGAGGGAGAGCAGCTCTGACCCGGCCAGGCTGTGTGCAGAATGCTGCCACTCTCACTCCCTTGGCAGCTGCATGATCTGACCTATTTGACTGTCTCTTTATATCTCACCTCCTCCACCAGACCCAGTGACAGAGGTGCCACAGCATCACCACGCTCCTTCCACGAGCCCCCCAGCCACCAAAAGCAGCTGAGGGGCTGCTCTGGGAGACCAGAGCAGAGCAAAGAGCTCAGGTGGACACAGACTCACGCCTTCTCCAGCAACCTGAATGCCAGAAATGCTGGAAACCTGCAGTTCAAGGACATGGGCAGCCTGTGCTGCCCTTTAGCTCTGCCCCTTCCCAGCAGGGCTGTGCAGACCAAGGGGTCATTGTCACAGCGTGCTCCCTCCAAAACCCCAGTGGCCCCTTTCATTCAAACATCTCAGATTAACCTGTGCCCTTTCCCTTTTCTCTTTCACCTCTGAAATTCCCTCTCTGGACTTGATTTTTGAGCCATAACCCTGCAAGAAGACACCTCCCCTCTTCCCAATGGAGGTGCTGAATGTGGCCACAGGGAGAATCCTTAGCCTTAATTCCTTCTGCCATCATTCACAAAGCCATGGTCACCTTAATCCAGTGCTGGGAACCCTCCTGCCCAGGGCAGGCTCCCTCCTGAGGGAGGACACTGGTGACATTGAGAGGGTGAGGGGAGCCTGCCTGCCTTGGCCACTGTCACAGAGCTTTTGGGTGACCTCCTGGCTCCTTGTTCAGGGCAGGAAGAGGGACCAGTAAAGACCATCCCTGTGTGCTCGTACTCAGAAAAGGTGCTCGAGGGCTTTCCCCTGCCAGTGGCATAGACAGCAATTCCCACCAGAGAACATTAACCCCCACAATTCTCCATAGGGGATCAGAAGGGACCTGCTGCCTCTTCCAGGAAGGGAATCCCTGTCTCCCTTTCCAGGTCAGGTCCCAGGTCAGGTGTGGGCAGCAGCAATCCCCTTGCCGTGGCTACCTGCCCCTCTCCTGCCAGAGCTGTGAGCAGGGCGAGAGGAAAGAACCCCTCCAAGCAGAGCCAGCCCTGCAGCAGCACAATTTTGGCACAAAACACACAGGAGCCCGAGCAAAGTGCAGCTGCAGCAGCACAGGGGGGATGCAGGAGCGAAGGGGGATGCACAGGGGGTGTTTCATCATTCAGGTTCTATTTCGGTGTCACCTCCTTCAGGTTTAGCCCAGCACAGGTGCAGCCTTGGCACGCAGGGGCTGCCGTGGTTTCTCCCCCGAGGGGAAAGCTGCTGGCATTCCCACTCAAGACAGCACCCCCGTGGGCACATCCACGGCAGGCAAAGCGAGCGCTGCTTTCTCTGGGCTTTAACTCAACATCTGGCTGGTCCGGCACGTGTTGCAGCCCCAAACCCGCCCCGTCTCCGGGGAAAGCCGGGGGGTCCGCGGTGGGTTTGACCTCCTCTCCCCAAAACCTGCTCTCGGCAGGCACTTACCCACTATCCCGAAGGACAGCACGGTGCAGAGCACGGCTCTCATACTGGAGCAGGGGGTCAGTGCCGAGGAGGGGTGGCAGCAGCTTTGGTCACAGACTGTCCCCTCCGAGTCTGTGATGGCTCTGCCAGCGCTTTCTGCCTCTTTTATAGAGGAACAGCCTTGGCTGTGTTTGCAGAAGCAATGACCTAACGCTGTTTGTCCTTCCTTGTTTCTCAATAGCTCCTAAATCGCCCCCCCTCCGTAGATCAGCCCGTTTTTAGGAAGCCTCTCGCCTTGGCACCGAACCCTTCCGCTGGCAGCGCAGGGCGCTTTGCCTTTTCCAAGGGGCTTCACGTGGAAAATTCCCAAGTGGTGACATTTGAATTCCCCTCGGGGCTGAAGCGCCGCAGGAGGGGCTGTTTTCTTTGTGCTGCCCACCCCCTGCCTTGGCCAGGACTAATCTCAGCAAGTCCCTGCTGGACGCAGCGCTGGGGTCTGTGTGGTTGCCAGTCAGTGCTGCTGTGGTGGCCCTTTGGCTCCCAGCACTGAGTTCCTGCCTGTTCCTTTGCACGCTCCTGGCCATGGCAGGGGGGTTGGAAGGCAGGAAATTATTCCTAAACATGATCTGGCTCCTTGCACGGGCAAAGAAAGCCAAGGTGCAAAGTGCCCTGCAGCCAGAAGGAAGCACCTTTGGTAAGGTTTGGGGTGAAGCTGGGAAGGAACACTGAGTTGCCAGTCACCCTCCTCCCAATTCCTCTGCAAAGCCTCTCCATCCCACTGTGTCACTCCTGCAGTCAGAACAGGGGGCATGGCTTGGGTGATGGAGGGCAGCCTTTGGGATGCTGTCCGAGTTCCAACATCCCGTCCTTGCTGCAAGGTGCAGGACCAGCTCCAGGCTGACTTTGGCACACAATTCAAGAGTCCCTGGGCCACACCAGCCCTCTAGACAGCTGCTAGGGCTGAGTCACCTACGGTGTCACCCAACACAAGCTACAAGAGTGCTGTCAGAAGCCCAGCAGGGAGCTCCAGCTCCCAGGCTTGCCCTCCCTCGGAGGGAGGATCTCCTGAATCCCCTGCACGGGTCCTTCCTCTCCCATGCAAGAGGTCCTTCCTCTCTTACAGGGGTTGGAAGAACGTGGGTTGGCTCTTCTCCCTCCTCCCAGCAAGCTCAGGGCAAAGTGGCCTGCAGGTGGGTGGTGGTGGCCAGAGTGGCCCCACATGGACACCAGTTACTCCAGTATCATCTGTAGCAGTTCCTCATCACGGATAGTTCCTGTTCCTCATCCCTTCATGCCCTGCTTTCCCAGAGGAGCAGCATGTCTTCTGTCCCAAGCATCTCCAAGCACACTGCAGCTCTGGAGGTATCGACTTTCTCCCACCTCAAACCTGCCTTCCCTTTTCAAATATCTCCTATTTACTTCAGCAAGCTCCAAAGTCATCCTCCACTGGGACAGGCAGATGCCACTGCACTCCATCCCCACCTTGCTGTGGGTCTCACCAATCCTTTCCTCACTCAGGGTAGTCTTAGCAGCATCCCTGAAAGCTGCCCCATGTAGTTCTTCCATGGTTTTTTATTTATTTTTTCCAAAATGCCTCATCTAACAGGTATCCTGAGAGAGCCTGGGAACTGCAGTGCCTCTGAAACATCAAAGATACCTGGGCACGTCATGGTGACAATATCTGGACATCTTGACTCCACAAGCTAAGCAGTTAGAGCACTATCCAGGCAGGAGAAAGGTATTTTTCCCAGACAGGTGAAGGGGAAAGACACAGAAGCAAGCTGGGAAATACAAAGGATCCGTTCAAACAACAGAAGAGCAGCTGCTGGGACTGTCTTGCTTTCTGCACGTGGTTCCCAGACCTTTTAAAAGAGAACATCCTTCTCCTGTGTCCCTTCTCAAAGCTCCCCTGTGTCCCTGTGCTGAGGGAGGGGTGGGTTTCACTCCACATCTCTTCCCTTTGCTCTCCCAGGTGGCACCAGGGCAAACCCAGAGGAGAAGGAAGAGGCTCAGACTGCAATGCTTGCCCCTTGTGTTACAGCAACCTCCTCGATTTCCAGATGTCACTAGTCACCTGGAACATCACCAGCCACATACAGAGCCTCCTCTACACCTCCTTTTGGTGCTGCCAAGTCCTACCTTTCTCTGGGATGGATTCCATTCTCCTCCTGGTTAGCACCCATCTTGTGGCTGCTCCTTTGGTGGCTTTGCCTCCCGTGGCCAAGATCTGCTGCTCCAGCCTGCAGAGAAGAAACTCTCCCAAAACACAGCTTGCCTTGGAGGTACCCCTTGGCAGAAGCACAGCAGGCTGGTGATGTGTCCTCTGGGCCACCTGGGCTCAGACCTTGGTCTCCAAAGGACCCACCAGGCCTCCAAGGTGCTCCTTTCTGAGCAATGCATCACCCCAGGGGAAGCCTTGAATGGAAAAGGCAAAGTATTCTGTGTGGCCTCCAACTGCAAAAGGCCTTCCTTTTGGAGTCCAGGAGGGACAAACTTCATGGTGTCCTCCCCTGAACATCTATCAGACAGCTGCTTTGCCAGATTTTGTAGTGGAAAATAGATGATTATTCACACAGTGGGTCCTCTCTCTCACTAAAGACACACACACTCCCCTCTACAGGTTCTGCTCAGATCCATACCTGACTGGGGAGAGCTCCCCTCCCATGCCCAAATCCCTGAGACTGATCAGCAAGGGCCAATTCCCAATAACAATGGCAATTCTTTACCAGAAAGGACAGAGTAAGTCCGTGCCTCTCAGACTTTGTCCCTGTTACCCAGAAAGCATCAACCCTTCTGTAGTGGCCCATCTTCACGAAACGACCTGAATTGTTGTTACACATCCCAAGTTCGTTGCATTGCAACACTGCACATCCCAGCTGCTCTGTTTTCCAAAAGAGGATGCTGCTAAAAATTACATGGCCGATGAAGAAATACAACTTAACGCACCCTCTGCCCAGCCACGGGTCACTGGTGATGCACAAACACAGCTGAAGCCCAGGGGAAGGCCCAGGCCAAGTAAAACACAAGGTAAAATAATACTGTTTATTTCCACATCCCCCTCAATTACTGCAAAGCCCCACGTGTGCTCTGTGGTTTGTGGTCGGGACAAGGCTGGACCGGAGTTTCGGTTGTGTCTTAAGGAAAGGGTGTTTGTTGGAGCTGGGCTGGGATGGAGCTGGAGCTGGAGCTGGCACGGCTGTGTGGGACAGGGCTTGGCTTTATCTCAGCTCTGGAGGCTGCCAGGGCTCATCCTGGAGCCAAGGCAGCTCCTGGGGCTCTGGATTTGAGCTCTGGCTCTGTGTGTGCACGTGGGAAACATCGACCAGGGAGAGGGGGAGCTGAGACCAGGGCACCACACCAGCACAGGCATCTTATCCTACACTTTGGGGCAATAATTGCCATAAAGGTGCCCATACCCAGCCTTGGGAGTTAATGCTGCTGCTCCCAGGGGTCACCAGGCTGGTAATTGTGTGAGGAAGAGCCAGCTCACCTTGGGAGGCTGAGGAGGAAAAGCACTGAAAACAGAATGGAGAAAAAATAAAGGAAACAACAGAACCCAGGGAGAGGGCGGGGGGCAATATACACCCACCAGGAGCTTGGGCTTCTCTATGGGGTTGTTTCCCTCTAGGAAAGGGAATTTCTGATTTGTGCCTTGGAGAAGGCTGGAACCTGCCCACGACAAGGATGTCAGCGTGGCCAACAACAAAAGCTGGGCTCAAGCTCTTGTCCTGTCCTGGTCCTGCATGTCACGTCACAGCAGGTGAAGGCAGGAAGAGTAGCCTGGTGGGAACCCATTTTTCCCACATCATCTTCCCTGCCCCTCTGTCAATAGGCCAGGGTGGGACACAAGACTGAGACTGGCATTCAGATGGTGCCCATCTCAAGAGATGGGAGATGGTGTTGTTGGGTGGTGAATGGATGGAGAGCAGCCCTGTGGAGGAGGACTTGGGGCACAGGGGGGTGACAAATTAGACAAATTAGAGCTGTCAGTAGGAAACTGCAGCCCAGAAAGGCAGGTGTGTCCCCCACCATGGCAGGAAATTGGAACAACATGGGCTTTAATATCCTTTCCAACACAAAACCTTTTGTGATTGAGTGTTCAGGTACCCAGGGGGAGCAGGAAGAAGTCGGGGGGTTTCTGCAGAGCTGGTTTATCTGGCCAGTGTAAGAACCTGGGGGAAATCCCAGCCCTGCTGCCTGATCCAAGTCCCTCCTGGAAGAGGGAGTCACTCGTGCCCTGAGCCCAGGTCAGCATGGGCAGGCAAGCCACAGTGTGGGAGTGCCAGCTCTGAGAGTGTGCCCTTGGCTGACGATGGACTGGCACCAACTTGGCATTCCCCGTGGTCTCCAAGGCCTGACAGATACCTGGAGAGCTGTGGCTGGCTTTCCAGAAACAACCTTTCAGCCCATCTGGACTTATGGGTCACTTTTGGGGCCGTGCTCCAACCCCAGAGTCACTGCAGTCAGTTGATATTTCAGGAAATGCCACAACCCAGTCTCCCCACTGCTCAGGAGAAATCCCCGGTGTCAGGTTTGGACTGTGTTGCAAAATGCTGTTTTCTACCTGGGATGAGCCGAACTGGCCGCTGGAGACTTGGAGCTGGGGTGGTTTGAACCAATATTTGCTTCTCAGCATTGCTCCTGAGGATTGCCTAATTTCTAAACCACACAGGGCAAACAAAGAGCTCTCTGTGGATTCTAAGCCGCTCTTCCCAGCTCTGAGCACCAAGCCCAGCCTCACACTGTGGCCTCTTGTCCAGAGCTGCTTTGCCATGTCATACCACTGCAGATTTACCAAACCATTGGCATTCTTTGACTGGAAACCACTGGCAGCTCCACAGCCAGGTACCAGCAGCTCTGCAGGGCAGTGCCACCACCCCCTGTCCCCTCCTGCATGTCCCCCCTGCACATCCCCCCTCCAGCAAACACCAGCTGGCCCAGCATCGCTGAGGAAAGAGCTTTTCATGACCTCCCCTCCCAGGCAGGCCCCTCGAGCTCCCCAACCCCCTTGCTGAAGTCAGCAGAGGGCCATGCAAAACTCCCCCTCTGGGATATGCAATTAGTGCCATTCCTCCTAATGAAGGGTCCCCGTCGGCTTAATGAACCCAAAAGGTTAACAGGATTAACAGAGCTGTCTGTGCAGCCCTGGGAGCTGTGATATTCCTAAGGGATTTGGGAAGGGGAGGCAGAAATACATGGTGGGTTCATCGTTCCTGCTGGAGACACTTGCAATGAGAGCAGCCTGGTAACACTCAGCCCTGCTTTCCCAAGATCAGTGGGGACAAACCAATAAATATTGATATCTGGGAAAGAAATGGCAGGAGAAAGAAAGAAATGGCAGCAGTGCCAAGTGCTCTGTGTGCCCACAGCACCCTCGGCCCCTCTCCCACCCCCCTGGCAGCTGCACGACTCTTCTGTCCCTGGAATGGTGTGTCCTGCTCCTTGGGATGTGCCAGTTTCCAGGAGGGTATGTCCTCACAAGGAGATGCTGGACCATCTCAGAGCTGTGGCTGGGTGAGAAGAGGAGGAAGGGTGGCTGATTTCCAGCGGGGAGGGAGCTGTGGCTCACATGAGCCACCCTGAGCACATCCAGGGACGAGGGAGCAGCGGGGTGAGAGGGGACATTCCCCTGGGACACAGGGTGGGGACAGAGACACCGGGGTGGTGGTGGAGCTGGACAAGAGGACCTTTTAGGGAGAGTGAAGGAGCACCAGGTGACCTGGGGGCGAGCCATTGTCACCCTTCCACCACAAGGGAACAACAGAAGGAAGGTCCTGGCAGATGCAGCCTGGGGAGCAGCTCTGGGCGTGTTGTAGGGTGATGCTGTTGGGGTTGGGTGGGCCAGGCTTTGCAGGAGCCGTGGGCACAGAGCAGCAGCCAAAAGGACACCAAAGGAGAAGGCAAGGGGAGGCAGCAAGAGCGGAAAAGTCATGAAGCAGCTTCACAGGACAGGACGAGCAGCACAAACCCCTGGGCAGGCAGCACTGGAGCAGCTCCCACTGCCCAGGGAGCAGGGACTGAACCTCTCCTTGTCCTCCCCAGCCCAGCTGGGCACTGCTGCACCCAAGGGTTGGATCTGTGCGAGAGCTGCTGGGGCCAGAAAGGAGATTTGGGCATTAAATGGATGGGAAAAGGGTCAGCTCAGCAGTGGGTCAGGCTGAACTCTACCACTTGCTGTTCAAACCCCTTTGCAGTGAGTTAATTCGTGGTAATCATTAATTCCCAGCCCCTGTGTGTGCAGGGAGCCTCACAATAGCTAATTTTTAATCTGTCACCTCAACTACCCACTGGGACCTGGGTCCTGGTTGAAGCCACCCTCTCATTTAAACACTCTTATGGCCAATACAAGTCCCTGCCGATTAATCACGATCATTTTGAAACCACCAAAAAAACCTTTCTGACCAACATTCCCCTCCACTCTGCAATTTTAAAGCAGCATTAAGGGGAATTAATGGAAATAAGGCTCCAGGATAACGGAGACCCTTTGAACTCTGGTTAAATGAATTTTCCTTCTGCCCTTGAGGTATTCAAAGACAGGTCTGGCAGAGCAGCAGTCACGGGCCGTGCAAACATCTCACCCTCGGCAGGTCAAGAGCTGGGCACGACACCTGTGAGTAAATATTGGATGTGGGACCTGCGAGGGCATCTCTGCAGAGCACCAGCCCAGGGGTGACACCCCATTTCTGAGGAGCCCACGGGCAGCCTTGACCTCTCGGTGCCTCCTCTCACTCCAAAGTGACAGAGGAATTTGTTTCCTGGTCGCTGGTCAAGATGTTCTCATCCAGAGAAGACCCGAGGGGAAGGGCTCCTCCCATCCTCACTCCCTGGACAGCGGGGCTGGCACAGCCTTGAGGCACCACTGGCTCTCAAACCACCTTGTCCTTTCCAGTAATTGCTGTTTTGCAATGTGGAAAATAATAAAAGTCTTGAGCCTGTTAAGAGCTCTGGGAGGAGAAGAGAGAGAGGAGTGCCAAAGGACAAGCTGAGCAGCTTTCAGACCCCCTCCTGAGGGCTTTTAGACTCCTGTGGCATTTTAATCCTCATGGCATTTCCAGCTGCAGGGATAAAGAGGCAGAAAACCTGGGCAGAGGTGTGGGGAGGGAGCTCTGGGGTGGGGTGGCCTGGGGGATGCAGCAGCCCCCTCCCAGGATGGGATGACAAAGCCCAGCTAAAGCATCACGTGGCCCCAACAGCTCCTGAAAACTCTTGCAAGAATCAGGAAGGAACCAGAAAATTCTTGCTTCAGACATTTTGTTAAAAGTTGCATAAGGTGGAGAGATGTGGCTGTGCTCTGTAGGTGTAATCATAGAACCCCAGACTGGTTTGGGTTGGAAGGGAGCTTAAAGCTCAACCAGTGCCACCCCCTGCCATGGGCAGGGACATCTTCCACGAGCCCAGATTGCTCCAAGCCCTGTCCAGCCTGGTCTTAGACCCTTCCAGGTTGCTCACAGCCCCTCTGGGCAGCAACAATCACTGTTGCACACTCATCAGTGACCATCAGTTATCAATTCTGTGCCTTCATGCCCCTGCAATTCCCTTTGAATCACAAGAGGAAGGGCAGATGGACTCCTCTGGGGCAGGCTGGTCCCTGGCAGTGGCCAAGGGGCTCAGCACAGCCGTGCCCACAGCCTTGCCACACCCGAGCTGGCATCTCTTCTCCCCTTCACCAGAGGTTTGGCCCTTCCACCTGCACCCCTCTGACCACCAACACTCTCCTCCATCCTCTGCATCTCCAACAAGGACCTTGCAGCCCTGACAGAGCAGTGC
The DNA here is from genome assembly GCA_035584035.1 of Lepidocolaptes lacrymiger. NCBI lineage: Eukaryota > Metazoa > Chordata > Aves > Passeriformes > Dendrocolaptidae > Lepidocolaptes > Lepidocolaptes lacrymiger. Next base: position 20,920,167 of record JAXCLP010000010.1, read on the forward strand.
TGGAGGAGCACTGGTCCCCAGTTCCACCACAGCTCTGGCCATGGCCACAACCCACACACAGACCCCTCAGCCAGACCTTGGACCTGCCTGATGGTCCCCAGGCTGTGCCCAACCCTGCTATTGTCCCCAGTCCTGATCCCAACCTCAGACCTGCCTCTTCAGCTTCCCTGGGGATCTGAACTCTGTGCTGAACCCATCTGCTGTCCCAGGGCCCATCCTGCTCCCCTTGGATGGACACTGGTGGGCAAGGATCAGGCTGGGGGATTCCTGGGGGAGCAGCCAACCCTTTCAGCACCCTGGCAGGTAGGCAAGAACACAAACCTATCTCCTGCTTACACCAGGGAGTAGAAAAGACCCCAATTCTCTTGCAGGGCTTTGATCCCATACTTCAATCCATTTCCAGCCCACTTTATCCTGGGCCATGATTTTTTGGTTTGGATGCAGCAGGAGGATTTTTCCATCCAACCAAATGTTCCTGCTAAGCCCTGGCTCTTGCAGGAGTCCCACAAGCCCGAGCTGACATCAACACCATCTTCTATAAACATGCCATGGAGACATAATACGAACAAACAGCAGGAAAGGCTTTGTGAGGATCCTGTTACGAGCAAGATACTCGTTCCTCTTGCACATTCCCCTGGAGGTGGGAAATCCCCGAAAAAAGGCCAGGCCTTTAGTCAAGGTCATCAGGCTTGTGTAATGAGAGTGGGGAATGGGGAAGCACCAACCTTTGCCTCTTTCCTTGTCTGCCACGAGAGATGCTGGATTTTCGTGATGCACAGAGTTTCAAAGCACAGAGACAAAGAGCTTCTCAGGGGAAAATCTGATACCAGAAGAGCAATCAGCTTTTTGCTCATTAGCATAATATTTCTGCTAGCAACCCTTGCAGGCTCTAGCTGTGACAGAAGACTTCTTAAACTGGGGGAGGCAAAAGAAGGGAGCATCTTGCTTTGGGCTGCCTCTCTCAGCCCAGGGTGTTGACACCTTCAGGTGGTAATTGCAGCAGAGGGAGCACAGAGCATGTCGTGGACATGGCAGAGGACACAGGCGGTGGCTCAGACAGGGCACTCACCTGCCTGGTGGCCAGCAGAGGTTCTTCCCACCCTCAGCAATCCAAGCTGAATTAAAGGATTAACTGATTGCAAGTCAAGCTGTCCTGATTTTAAGGAGAGACACGGGCACCTGGAGCAGCTCAGGGTTAAATCTACTGTGCTCACAAATGCCAAGGTACAGGCTGCTCATTTATCCAGCAGCAAGGGTGCAATTCCTTCTGGTCACAGCTGACTGCTTAAAAAGAAAAGAGACAGATCTTCCCAGGATGTGGTGTCCCAGTAGAGTTTGCAGCAGTTTCTATCCCATTCTTCTCCCTCTGGTGGGACAGGAGCCCCTCCAAGGTGTCCTGCCAGCTACCCTGGGTCGGGTGCAGAAGACACCAGGGATGTTTGAGGAAGAGCCATAGGGCAGCAAAGACAGAAATAAAGGTTAGCCCAGGGAAGCTGTGGCTGCCCCATCCCTGGAAGTGTCCAAGGCCAGCTTGGACAGGGCTTGGAGCAACCTGGGCTGGTGGAAGGTGTCCCTGCCTGTGGCAGGGGAGTGGGACAGGATGAGCTTTAAGTTCCCTTCCAACCCAACCCATTCCAGGATAAATGGCCCTGAGGAAGGTCATTCCCTTGGCCCACGGCAGAGAAAAGGATCCAAAGCCAAGGCAGCAGAGGTGAGGGGAGCCAAAGCTGGAACGGGTGATTCCTGGAACAAAGTTCACCCCAGCTGTAGCCCAGTGAATCCCACCAGTGCAAACAGAGGCTGCTTGCTCAGCAAACAGCCCTGTCCCAGCCCCGCTGCCCCAGCCTCAGCAGCAGTTTTGGAGGAGGGGATGTTTTAACATCTGCAAAGAGCTGGCGTTTGGACCATTTACACAAGTGTTCCATGCTGGGGTGGGGGCAGTGCCCCCCATGCCCCTCAGTGAGCCATCGCCAACCTTCAGAGGTGCAGCCAGGAGTGCCCTTGGTAAAACATCCATGTCCAAACCCACAGCACGTGAGGGACTCCATCCCCACCTTCCTCAGCTCCTTGGCTTTCTCTAGGACTCTGGGACAAACCTGTCCTCAGCCCCCATGGGAGGAGAGAGAGCTCTTCAGATCCAGGAGCAAGAAGAGAGAGGACATCAGCGGTGCCAGGGCATGAGGAAGGACTGAAGGCAGCCAAGGGGATGGGGCAGGGCCAGAGTGTCCCTGCTCAGGTGTCCACCTCAACCTTCCCTCCTCCTCCTCCTCCTCCTGCCCCACAGTGGGCACCCACCCAGTGTCCTGAGCCCACCCTATCTCTGACACGTAGACTCTGGACCCTCCCCTGTCCCTCTGAACCCCCGACCCGCCTCTGCCAGCGAGGAATGGCATCAGCACCCTCTGCCCAGCACGTAGTGCTGTTTGCACAGCCCTGGCTCCAACACCATGGCCAGAGCTGGCTCTGCAGCCCCCCAGCAGTGCCACGACCCCCTCCCTCCCACCTGAGCAGCTGCTGCAGTGGGGTCACACTGGGGCTCCCCATGGTGTCCATGGGGTCAAGGTGGACTCCCCTCTGCCACTCCCCTTGTCACTCCTCAGCCAACCCACACTGTCTCACAGGGCACTGACACCCCAGCTGGGTTAGTTTCTGTGGCTGTATATGGCAATTAACCCTAAACTATGGGTTATGGTTAATTAATTAATTAGCCATATGGTTGATGGTTTAATTAACGGACAATATTGTACAGTGGGGCTTGGTTGGTCTTGGGGAAGACAACTGTGGCTCGGACAATGTCTCTGTGCCAACACTGTCCTGCCGTGGTGGGAATGTGGTTTGCCAGCAGTGCCCTGAGCTGCAGGAGGACCAAGCAGGGCGCTTGGGAACTCCAGCAGGAGCCTGGCCCAAAGCTGGTGCCCTGGGCAAATGCTCCCCATTGGCACCCTGAGCCATGGACTCCCCCAAGCAGCACCATCACATGCAAAAGTCATGAAAATTTATAAATACTTAAATAGATAAGTAAATAAATTGATCCAGCAGCAGACACTGGGTCTCTAAAGAGAGCTTCAAGTGCAGAGTCCTCCTGGAGGAAGGAGAAGTGGCAGCTTTTACCTCCTGTGCACATTATGAGCAACAGAGGAGGTTGTGGGAACACAGAATCATCTTCTCATTCCCAGTCAAAGGTGTCACACACCTGCTTGTGGAAGCTCCAGTGACCAGACCAAGAAGCTGGTGGGACCAGCACAACTCAGACCTGAATGTTTTCGTGTGGGGGTTTGACTTCAAAATTCCTTCCTTCTTGGGGTGAAGAGGTCGGTGGTGAAGCAACCAGGCCACAACAGACCAGCATGTGCTGGTGGGAAAGCAGAAGTGGAAAGTGAGGCTTCCAAGGACTGAAAATTAATTTTCTTGCCCTGAAAACATTTGGATGTGTCAGGATTCCTCCATTGCAACCAGGGACAGAAATGTGAATCTCAGGGACTGCCAAAAAAAAACAGGTCAGGAAATACTTTATTGTGCCTGTTCCTGGGCAGCTACCTGTGATTTCCATGTTGCTTTGATGACCCCTGCAGGGACAAGTAGTAAAGGTCTTGGGTTTTTAATCCCTTCCTCACCTGGAAGGGCTGTGATGGGGTCATGGGCACTGCCCCAGGCTCTTGCTGGGCTTGAAAGGAGAAGTCTGGTCATGGAGATGTTCAAGTGTCAGGAAGATCTTGAGATGGGAATAATGCTGCTCTCTAAGGAAGGAGCTGGGTCTCCCAGCAAGAGTGTGTGACCTGTGTCCCTGCACCCCTGGGAGAGAGCCCTTGTCTAGGTGGGGTGACCTGGGGGCTCCTGGAAGCCCAGGCTGTGCTGGCAGCCAGGCTCTGGCTGGCTCCTGCCAGGGGCCTGGGAGATGCAAGGCTTGCAGGTGACTTTTTAATCCAGGCTGTCTCTCCAGGAGAGACTCGGGGGGCAGGAACAAAGGGGCGACCCTGCCAAGTCTCGTGGCTGCTCTGCCACCCTCTGTCCCAGTCAGCTGGACTGTGGGCAGGGGTTGTGTCCTGGTGCTGCTGGGCAGGAGCTGAGGGTGGTGGGCAAAGCAGCGTGTCTGGGTGTGCAGGCAGGGAGATGATGCTTCAAAGACATCCTTTGTGTCCTGTGTTTGGTTTGGAGGTCCCTGGGCATGGAAAATGAATTGTATGTTCCCTGTAATGAGAAGGGAAAGTGCTGTTAAAGGTCCTGGTTGTGCCTTGGGCTTCACAGGGTGCACTGGCCCAGAGGGTCCCCCTGCCAACCAAAGGTACAGGGGACACTGGGGGGGCTTTGAGGACAAGCAGTGTCCAGGGACAGCTGGGGCTAACGCTGTCTGAGCTGCCTGTCTCTGTTTAAAAGAAACAAAGATGTCTAATGAAGGAAAGGGAGGAATTCTGCTGGGCTAGGAAGGGAGCCTCTCCCCAAAAACCACCACAGCCTTTGAAATTCAGAGACTTTAATCAGGAAATGTAGAGAAAAAGGATAACAGCTCTTTACTCCAAATGTATATATATATAACAAAAGAAACCAAAACCAAAACAGAACACAACAAACAGCAACAACATAACCAAAACTTCCAAACAAATCAAGTCCTACCTTTGCCCCTTTGGAGCAGTCCTATTTACAGGCAATGGGAAGGGATGCTGTGCCTTGGGATGCTGTGCCTTGGGATGCTGTGCCTTGCGGGGCTGAATGGATCCTCACCAGGCAGGCTCCATGTGCACCTTCAGGTTCCTAATGTGGCCTCAAACCTGACCTTCTACTTCTTCCTTCTCCCCATCCCTTCCTTTTCCCCCTCTGACCTCTTCTTGCCTGGAGAACTTGTCAGTGAAGACAGAGGCAAAAAACTCATTGAATACCTCACTCTGCTCTATGTCCCACATAACCAACTCTCCCATTTCCTTCCAGAGGGGGTCCACATTTTCCTTAATCTTCTTTTTGTCTCCACTGTACCTGTAGAAGCTTTTCTTGTTGCTTGGGTTGGTTTATTTCCATCAGGGCTCACACCAAGAAACATTCAGGTTATAAAGGACCTCTAAGATCACCAGCCCTGCCAAGGCCACCACTAATCCATGTCCCCAAGTGCCACTTCCACATGCCTGTTAAATCCCTCCAGGGATGGGGACTCCACCAGTGCCCTGGACAGCCGTGCCAGGGATGAACAACCCTCTCTAAGAGGAAATTTTCCCTGATATCCATCCTGAACCTCCCCTGTCCCAACCTGAGGCTATTTCCTCTCCTCCTGTCCCTGTTCCCCCCCGGCTCCCCCCTCCTGGCAGGGACTTGCAGAGCCAGAAGGTCCCCCCTGAGCCTCCTTTTCTCCAGGCTG
>JAXCLP010000010.1:20928146-20960232 GCA_035584035.1 Lepidocolaptes lacrymiger
TGAGCCTCCTTTTCTCCAGGCTGAGCCCCCCCAGCTCCCTCAGCCCCTCCTGCTGCTCCAGCCCCTTCCCCAGCCCCATTCCCTTCCCTGGACACCTCCAACACCTCGATGTTTGCCTTGTGGTGACAGGGGTAACTGTTCAGCACACACATGTCGATGCTGGAGCTTTCCTAGAAACCATAAAACCTCCCTCGATATCACCTGCTCTGTTGGTTTTTTCTGCCAGGTGAGGCACCACATTTATTTGGACACCCTGATTTATGCTTTCCATAAATAGGAGGCGGCAGCAGACCACAAGGTCCCACCCTGTTTGCCTCCTGATACGTTTCAGGAGGCGTTTGCTCAGCAAACACCTGCTCCACCTGGATCCCCTCCATCAACACGGCCTCTCTGTCCAGCCTTTATCTGAAAACCACTTCCACTACTTTGTTCTGGGCACCAGGCACTGGCCAAGGTAGAGCTGGAGCTGGAGCCAGCACTTACCCACTCCTCCAGGTCAGAGGCAGCTGCCCAGGGGGGGTCCTAAAGACATTTTTGGTCATTCCCAGGTCCAGCACAGCTTCCTGAGCCCCAGCAGCCTCCTTGCCCACCCTGCTCAGTACTGGGGAGGTCACACTGCTGGTGCTGGGTCCAGCTCAGGGCTCCCCACTTACCAGAGCCAGTTCAGTGCAAGGCCACGAAGGTGAGGAAGGTCTGGACATCCCTCATATGAGGAGTGGCCAAGAGAGGTTCTGTGTTGTTCACCCCGGGGAAAAATAGCCTCAAGGGGACTTCACAGATGTGTCTAAACATCTGCTGGGAGGGAATGAAGGCAGCAAGCCGGGTTCTTCTCAGCAGTGCCCTCCCTGTGGGCACTGACACACACGGGGAGTCCCCTCAGTGTCCCCTCAGGAGGCTGAACAGCCCCAGCTCCCTCAGCCCTTCCTGCCCACAGAGATGCTCCATCCCTTGGGCATCTTTGTCACCCTCCTCTGGACCCACCCCAGGAGCTCCATGCCTTTCTGGTACTGAGGAGCCCAGAACTGCACCAGATTTCAGGACAGGGGGAGGCTCTTCCCTTCCCTGCTGAGGAGAGCCCATGGCACCTTGGGGTTGGGATGCCCACTGTTGTTTCTTCTTCTTCTGCAGACAGACCTGCAAGCCCTTCCAGTAACATGCAACTGGGTGTCTTTGTTTGGAGAAAGAAACATGGATAGTCTCAGGATGGTTCAGAAGATCCTGGATCCTACAAGGGATCTGGTCTAAGGTCAAAGTCACCCTGAAAGGTGGAGGTCTTTCAGTGCCCAGGTCCTGCAGGTGCTGCAGCCTCCAGAGGCTCCAAGACAAAGCCCAGGCTTGTGAGGGATCTCTCAGAGGTCTCTGCCAAGCAAACAGAACCAACCGAAAAGAAACAGCCAAGCCTGTTCCCCAGGTGAGCAGAGATGCCTTGGGTTGTTCAAAGGCTCCTGATAAGGTGATGCAGATAAAAGAACAAACAGAGGTACAATCAGGGCCAAAGTCCCCACGGAAGCCAAAAACCACGCAGAGGAGCAACGGCATCCTTCTCACCTAACCCAAGCCTGTCTGGCTGCTCTTTATAAACCCTTCCCTCCCAAGAGCAGCTCTGCCTGGTGCTGGCACAGGCTCATCCCCTCTGGGACAGAGTCCCTGTGGCAGTGGGGTCCCACACAGCCCAGCAGCCACACTGGGCTCTCACCAAGCTTTGTCCCCAGACGGATGAATTTGCTCCCTGAGCATCCTCTGAGAGGCAGCTGGTGTGGATGGGCACAGCCCCACGGGGCAGGCTGACCCCAATGTGCCAGCAGAGCTCTTGGCACGTCCAGCTGGCTCTGCAAAGTGTGGAGTGAAGGAAATATCAGTGGAGGGGGGTGCTAATGGCCCGTGGTGCCCGGCAGGGGAGGCCCACGCTGTGACAGATTGCAGAATGATCCCAAAAGCAAACCTGCACCCTGCTGATACCCTGGGAGAGTCACCTAGAAATTCCGTGAGCAGCTCTGGCTGGAAACGGGGCTGGAAAGCAAACAGAAAAGCTGCACAAAGGGCTTGCTGGAACGAGGGGACAGCTTGTGGCTCTCTGAAGGTTCTCTCCATGGGGAGTTTTGCAGGAATGGCTACAGATGTAGGAAGCTGGAATGCCCCAGACCCTGGTTTTCCCAGCCCATCACTGCACCAGGGGCTGCTTGCTGCTGGAGAGAACACAAACCCCTTGTCTTTTCGTCCCCCTTTTGAGATCCAGGAAGCTCCAGGTTGTTGGGGTACAAACGACATGGCCTAAGTGACCATGGTGGCAGAAAGTGATGAAGAGAAATACTTGCTTAAGCGAAGTGCACAGGAGCATATTTAATTAATTAATTGATTGATTGATTAATGTAAAAAGAAAGAATGAAATACAGGGGGAAGATGTGCTGCTGTGATGTGAGCAGGGACCTTGCAGCCATCCCCAGGGAGGAATGGGACCCAGTGCCACATCAGAAGTGCCTTCCCTGCTTTATCCCAGTGCCAGCAACCACCTTCCAGGTCCTCTGACTCTACATATCTACAAGACCAAACAAAAACCCACACACAGTTTTCTGCTGGGTCGTTTTTTGTGCTGGAGCAACCCCCACCCAGCAGGCAAAGGAATAAAGTGTGGGTGAAGGCAGGCAGATGGCTGGTTGGTGTTCCTTGCAAACACCAGTGCTCTCCCTCACACCACCCCTTGCTCTGGCAACTGGTCCAGCCCCAGGGTTGAAAATCTGGCTCACAGGTCTCCCTTCCTCCCCTCCAGAGGAGCAGTCACCTTCCCACATGTTCCACTTCACCTCCATCCCAGGTAGAGGTTTGCAAATGGACCAAAGAGAGCTGCTTTCCAGGTGCAGCTTGTCCAACAAGGCAGGGGAAAACCCACCAGCAGCTCCTCTAGACCATGGGCAGGCCAAGCAGGAAAGCCATTCCATGAGAGTGACAAGGTCCTGGGGACCTGAGGCCAGCTGAGCTCTCCTTGCTCATCATCTCACACAGGGACAGGGGACAGGAATGGACTGGAGCCTTTGGGGCTCCTCATCTGCATCCTGCTGAGACCAGCAGTGACCATGCAGCCCCTGGGGGAGGTGCCCAATCCCTCCTCCAGGGCTCTGAGGCCCCCAGACACAGGTCCACAGGTGGACCCCCATCCCATCTGGGTCATGCTCCAACACAGCCTCTCTGGGGTGCAGGTGCAAGGTGGCAGAGGGATCCCAAGGGAGCTCCTGAGGTCCCTCTGGCACGGGAAGCACAAAGGCAGAGGAGAGCACACCCTGTGCTTCCCATCACTGCACCCCTCCAGGAGGAGTTTTGCCTTTTGAGTTTCTCTTCCACACGTGCATCAAGTCATGACCAAGAAAGAGGCTGCAAACAGGAACACAGAACATCCTCCCTGGGATTACGTGTGGAAACTGAACCTCCATGAGCTCCAGCAGGCTTGTCCTTAGGGAAACAAGTGAGCTGAGCAAGGGGAAACAACCAAAGATGAGCAAGATCAAGGCTGTGGATGAGCCCCTGGGTGCTCCTGGACATTCGATTTCCCTGCAGCCACAGAATGTTCCCCAAAGTCCTGTCTTGGGGTGCTCACAGACCCCTCCACCACCCACCCCATCACCGTGCCCCGAGCAGGCTCATCCAGCCTGGGTTGCACAGAGCATGGTTGTGCAGAGGGAAGGAGAGGGGACAGCCCCAGCTCTCAGTCCCTGCATCAGAGAGGGGTTTGAGCCCTGCAAACAGTGAGCTCATGTGGCTCTGGGGAGCCCCAGACCAGCTGCCAGGCCGGGCAGAGAGCCGGAGCGTAGGATGGGTGGAGAATGCAAGAACCCCACAGCAAACTTGTGGTTTGGATGAGGTGCAAGGGGAGAGGCAGCGCCTGCCTGTGCCAGGGCCAGGGGAATGGGAATGGGAATGGCTGTCTCCCTGCCAGCAGGAGGGGAGGGGAGGGGAGGGGGGCCCTTTGGTTCCTCCAGAAAGCCAAGCTGGGGGCTGGAAGTGACTCACCCACCCAGGATGCATTTCCTGAGCCCCATGGGCACAGGTCAAGGGAAAGCACACATGGCCAGGGTCCTCTCCTCCAGGAGCCACCTGGGGTGACTGGTCCTGCAGAGCGGGTGTTGCACAGCCTGAGCCACTGGCCCTGGTGGCCCATGTCACAGCCACCCCTCTGCACCTCCCCAGGCGTGTCCCCAAATGGGAGGAACACACGGTCCCTCCACCTGGGCCCCTGGTCATGCAAAGCCATGGATGATGCCATGCAGGGTGCTGGGATGGGTCTTGTCCAGGAAGGATGTGGAGGAAAAGCTACTGAAGAGTGAGGAGACCTGGCCAGAGGACAGGCTGTGGAGCTCCATTGTGGAGAGCAGCCTCCCACTCCTCCTCTGAACTGTCTTACATTGTCCACCAGCCAGCAAGATGCAGACCCAGTGACCCCTTTTTCCACTGGGACTGGAAACCAGTTGGCTAAACCAGGAGCTAAACACTCCTGACCATCTCTGCCTTCATCTCTGTCAACAAGAAAAAGAGGGACAAGAGGAGGGAAAAGAAGGGACAACCACAGAGAGCAGAGAAGGGAGAAGAAGGGAAAACCACGAAGAGCTGAGAAGGGAAAAGAAGGGACAACCACAGAGAGCAGACCAGGAGTCAAAGTGGCATTCCAGCACCCATGGGGCAAGCCAAGGAGGGAGGTGGGGACACAGGTACAGGTGGCACAGCCCCGCCTGCCGTGCCCGCTCCACCTCTGCCCTGGTCCACCTGACGTGGCAGTGCCTTGCCAAGGTGACTGTCCCGCTGGCTGCAGCAGGGCTGGTCACTCCCTGGGGCAGTGCTGGAGCGCAGGGCACCAGTGGGAAGGTCTCCTGTGGGATCCCCATCCCAGGTGCCCCCCCAGGGCGGGGCCACAGGCACAACAGGCGGGCTTGGCGTGTTTGCTCTCCATTCCTCGGGGCTGATGATAACCACCCGCTGCCCAGCCAAAGCCTCCCGCTCACCATGCTGAAAGTCAGAAGGTATTTGATCACGTAAGTGGAATTTTTTGGATGGATTTATTTAAGAAAAATGCTGTTTCCCCTAAGGAAAGTTCTCTCTCCAGCCTACCCAGATGGGATGTCCTTGCAGGTCCCTCTGTGCTGGGAACCTGTTGGAGGCTGAGGTGCTGGTGGGACTGGGCAGAGGAGCATTTCTGCTGCTCATCCATGTGGGGTGGGCTGGGGCGATGTGGCTTCTCTCTCCTGGTGAAGCTCCAAGGGCAGCCAGAAACCAGTATCTCTTGTGAGGCTGGTGCCACAAATGAAGGGGAATGGCAAAGAGAGCAAGTAGGATCACGGGCTCATGGAATCAGAGACTGGTTTGGGTTGGAAGGGACCTTAAAACTCACCTTTGGCTGGGGGACAGCATTTTGGGGTGAGGGGGCTCAGGGTCATTCCCAGCCCAGCTGTGTCAAGGGTAAGGTGGGCACCAACACAGGCAGGCAGTGCCACAGTGCCCTTGCTGTGCTACCTTATCTTCCCCTGAGCATCCTGCTGACCATTTTGCCCATTTTCTTATTCATTGCCAAAAAAAAAGAATTAAAAAACCCAACAAACCCCACCCCAGCTCCAGTTGCTGGTCAGAGGGAGCAGACTGGGGTTGGTGTCCAGATCACAGACATTAATTCCCCGTGCAACATCCCTGCTGCCTGGAGCACATCTGGGCACAGCAAATAAATGAATTCATTTTCTGCCATTTATCTGCCCGGGGAACTCAGCCCTGGCACCTCCCACAGCCTCTGGCTGGGACCCTGCAGGGCTGGGCAGCCACAGACCCATCCCAGCCACTGAATTTACTCCTGGGTTGGATCAGGAAGGTCGGAGGGAGGCAGGTTCTCCTCTGCTTCAAGCAGAGGGACAGTAACAGCGGGGAAATCTGTGACCCAGCAGCCCCCCCGGCAGGGACACAGCCCTGAGACACAACTGGGGACATCGTGCCTTGCAAAGAACCATCCTGCACGTTGGGTTTGGATCAAATCCCTTGAGCCAGTATGGGAGGATTCATCTGTGGGGCTCTGCCCTGAGCCCTCCCAACCATGGGCATCTCTGGGGTGCTGCATCCACCTCTGTCCCCTGCTCTGTCACTCTGGGAGGTGACAGGGGGTTCTTCAGCTGCAGCCTGTGTGTGGATGGAGGCACCTCCAGAGACCCTGCAGGAGCTGGGCTCTCACAGCCAGCATCGCAGGGCAGTGTTGGCTCCCAGCAGCTCCAAAGCACACCTGGGACACCTCCTGGGGCTTTGGTCTCAAGTATTTAATTCCACCCCCAGCCCCCCGTGGCCCTGATCCCATTCTGCTGTGTTAAAGGGAGAGAAGGCTGTGTGGGGATTAGCCTTTTGAAGTTCTGAGCTCAGCTACAACTCATCCAGCTGCTCCAGCCTCCAAGACAACGGCTGCTCGTGCTCCATGTGCCATTTAATCCAGGTTTTGCTGCAGCTTCAGCACAAACTTCAGTGCTGCCACTTGCCAGGGAGGAAAGGAGGAAGGGAGGGAGGAAGGGAGGGTTTTTCTGGTTTTCTGCCAGCCTGACCAGTCCCAAACAGCCGACCACATGTTGTGTGTTCTCAGCTGGATGTTCAACCAACACAACAATCATCCCAAAAGAGTGAAAGGACCTGGATCTTTCCCAGATTCTCTGCAGGCTGAGAGTTTAGGACCTTGGTGGAAGCAAGTCCAGAATCATATCTGCGCCAAATACAGATATGGGAGTGGCACAGGGTGTTTGGGGGGCAGTGTTGCATCATTCTGCTCCATTACTTGTCATGCCCATTTATCTTTGTGTTTTAAATCCCTCCAGGGATGGGGATGCCACCACTGCCCAGGGCAGCTGTGCCAGGGCTTGACCACCCTTTCCATGAAGAAATGAAATGCAGACTAATTCTTTATTCCAAGAAACTTAGTCCCCCCACTGCTCCACTAAAGATTAAGACTAAACTGAGCTGCACTAGGGTTTTGCAGCAAGTCCTACGAGCAGGAGAAGCCCCATGGCCCCACAAACAACCCAAGCCCCACCAGAAGAAATCACAGTGCCATCATGGGCTTGCCCAAAACCAGAGTGCACACCAGAGAGGCAGCGCTGGGGACCCCACAGTGGCATCACATCTGCAGCCACAGCTGGATGGCAATCCCCTCCCACAGCAGGCACTGGGAGCAGGAAGAGCAGGGAAAACAAGGCTTTATTGTCTGTGCTGATAAAGACGGAGCCCTGACGCTTCTGGGGCAGGGAATACACGGGCAGGGCCTGTGGGAGCTTTGGCTGCCCCAGGAAGGTCCCCCTGAGCAGCCAAGGGACTTGGCAGTCACCACTGTTTACTTTTCACAGCAATATCTGTGACCCATCTGGAAATTTCCACTGGGTTCTGCTGCTTGGGCACAGCCTCAGGGGTTCCTTGGTTATCACTGCCTCTGAATCATTTCCACCCATGAAAACCCTACCTTAAAGAAAGAAGAAATAGAGCAGGGCTCATGGCCCCTTCCCCCTCTGCCTCACACACACCTTTCTTCTCCCCATGAATGGTCTGAAGTATCTGTTTGCTTGCAGGAAGGTGAATACCATCTACAGGTGCCAGCCAGGTCGGCTCTGGATCGCCTTCAGCGTCCTCACCCTCCTCCTGGTCACCCTTCAGGTCATGGAGAAGCTGCAGCTTCCCAGGTAGGTCCAGAGCAAGATTATAAAACTGCGCCTCATCCTCCAGCTCAGAACTGCCCTCCTGAAAACCACCCAACAGGGTCTTCCTTGGGCAGGGAGGAAAACCCAGGTGGGAAGGACCCTCTGAGGTGCCCACACCCCACCCCTGTGCCCTGGCCAGAGCTGAGCCCACTGTGGGGTCCGACCAGGCTGCTCTGGGCTTTGTCCTGGCTCTCTATAAGGCCACACAGCTCATGAGCCCAGTTATCCCAGTCTGGGGCTATCTGCAGTCGTTCCTCCAGCTTCTCCACGCCACCTGCCCTTCTCTGTCCTTGTCTCCTCTTGCTTTGCCCCTTCCACCACGCTCCAGTGAGACAGGGGCATTGGCACAGGCTGCTGGCCTGTCCTTCTCTTCTTCATGAAAGGTCAGAAGACACCTCAGATCATCCAGCCCAAGTTCTTGCACTGGTGAAGGGCAAGAACCAGGGCAGAGGTGAAGCCCTACACCCCCCAGCAGTGCCATCCACCCCACAAAAGACAGGGAAACCCACTCTGTGGGGTCTGTAGGAGGGCCTGGGGGGCTCATTGGCTGCAGAGGATCTGCCCCTGTGAACTCCCTCCATCCCCTGCAGCTGAGCATCGTGTCCTCCCTGTCACAGGAGCTGCCGGTGTGAGCTGGAGCGGGACCTGCAGCAGACCACGGGCCAGGGGCTCAGCTCTGACCTCCAGCCCCCCGACCTGCTCTGGGAGGAGGATTCCCCACAGTGGCAGAGGAATACCGTGCCAGCCCCCGCTTTGACTGAGGACATTCCTCCAAAGCAGCCATCCTTCATCCAGGAGATGCCTCTGGGAAGCAGCCCAGGCAGCCGGGAGGAGCACTGGACATGGCAGCCTGTGAGGAGCACCGAGAAGGTGGGAGCCCACCTGCTGCCCACGAGGCTGAGAACCCAGCAACCTGAGCTGAGAAAAGCAGCCAGAGAGGGTCCTTCTCCCAGCCCTCCTGGGAGGATCGCTGCAGTCCTGGCAGAAGGTGCCACCAGCAAGCTCATCCTCTTTGCAAACAGGCTGAGCACCGAGGGGGACAGGGCAGTGTCACCCCCTGGAATGACTCGGGTGCAGGGACAGAGCCAGTCTGAGCCTCAAGCCGTGGCTTCCCCCCTCCATCAGAGGGGCAATTCACCGACACACCCCGTCCCAGACACAATCCAACCTCCACAGGCAGAGGACTCCTACCAAACACACCTGGAGACATTTCTCCCAAGCCAGACAACAGCCTCCGTGGTCGAGGAGGTGACGGATGGGGAGGGTCAGCAAGCCAGAGGAGTCACCTCTCCCGGGAAGACGTGTGAGCCCCAGACTGACATCGTTTTCCTCAAGGTGCACAAGAGTGCCAGCAGCACTGTCATGAACATCCTCTTCCGCTTCGGCGAGAGCCACAACCTCACCTTCGCCTTCCCCCTCGGCGGGGGCTTCCAGCTCTCCTACCCAAACCACTTCCTGGCGAGGTTCGTGCAGGGCTTCTCGCCCCGCATGCCCCGGCGCTTCAACATCCTCTGCCACCACATGCGGTTCCTGCAGCCCGAGGTACGGGCAGGGCTGTGGCCATGGGGCAGGGCCACCAGGGAGGGACACGGGGGGCATGACATGGGGCACCTGTAGAGCACAGAAACTCTTCAGGGATGAACTTAGGGAGGTCCCTTTCATGTTGTGGGCATCCCCCAAGAGCTTCTGGGAGCTGTGACCCATGACAAGATGGGAGACAGTGGCTATAGCAGGCAGCAGCTATTGTCTTGTTCTTGTCTGCTGGGCCCTTGGAGATGTCCTGTACCTTGGACAGGCCCAGAGGGGACCACCTAAAGTGCATCAGTTCGGGTCAGCCACATCCAGCATCCACCCCTCTGGATGCCCCTTGAGGACATGTAGATCTCAGCAGAGGCAGGGAGACGGGATGTGCCTCCATCCCAGAAAGGCCCCACAGCTGTGGCAGCACAGGGTGGGCAGGTTTGGTCACTGCTCCCCCAGCTCCTGCACCCTGAGACCCTCCCCAGCTCCCCCCACCTCCAGCCCCATGAGCATCTCTTCTTCCCAGGGTTGTGGACGAGGTCCCTTCTCCCTGCCCCGTCTTTAGACCCTCCTTGTTCTCCTCCACAGGTGCAGAAGGTGGTGCCCAGCTCCGCCGTCTACTTCTCCATCCTGAGGAACCCCGTGCAGCTCATGGAGTCCTCCTTCGTGTACTACAAGGGAGCCTCAGCCTTCTCCCATGTGCGCAGCCTGGAGGAGTTCCTGAGCGATCCCTACCGCTACTACAACCCCACCAAGGGCGACAGGCACTACGCCAGGAACCTCATGACCTTTGATTTTGGCTTCAACCCCGACGGGGAGGTGTCCCCGGAGCGGGTGCAACTCATGCTCAAGGCCATCGAGTCGTCCTTCAACTTCCTCCTCATCTCCGAGTACTTCGACGAGTCCATGGTGCTCCTGAAGGAGATGCTGTGCTGGGACCTGGACAGCGTCGTCTCCTTCCCGCTCAACATCAGGGACAACAGCACCAAGTCCCCCCTGAAGGACAGCCTCGTAGAGAAGATAAAGGCGTGGAACCGGCTGGACTGGGAGATCTACACCCACTTCAACAGGACCTTCTGGGAGCGCCTCGAGCGGGACATCGGCCGGGAGCGGCTGGAGCGGGAGGTGAGGGCTCTGCGGGAGCGGCGGGCAGAGCTGGCCAGGACCTGCCTGCAGGGCACGGGCAGCGTGGCTGCCAAGGACATCAAGGACTCGTCCCTGCGGCCGCTGCAGCACGGCGGGGCCAGGATCTTGGGCTACAACCTCAAGCAGGGCTTGGCCGGAGACACGGAGCACACGTGCCGGCGGCTGGTGACCCCCGAGCTGCAGTACAGCAGTGCTCTCTACAAGAAGCAGTTCCCCCCCAAGCCCCGCACGACCCCCCGGCCCACTCCCTCTTGGCAGGGCAGGACCCCGTGGCACAGCCTGGAGGGCACCCGAAACTGAACCCCCTGGCCCCTCCAGGCATCGTTCTCTGGTCACCTTTTCTGAGGGCAGGGAGGGATTGGGATCAGGGGATGCTGCTGCTGCCCAAGGGGGGCTCTTGGTGGTCCCCCATCACCTCTGCCCATGCAGGACTGGGCAGAGCAGGATGGGCTGCAATGGGGGGTCCCAAGGGCTCAACATGACTTTTCCAGAAGGGCCTGACGTGACTTTTCCCCTCAATGAGCAGTTGAAGCCTTGGCAGAGCACGAGGAGCAGATCCAGCAAGGCAGCCCAAGCCCCCACGGCAGAGACTGCCCCAGTGCAGGGCCGAGGTGTAAATCAGAGCTGGGGAGTTTGATTTACAGCGTGGGAATGAGTCTGTCTGTCTGTCTGTCCAGTTGGAGCTCCCCTCTGCTCAGCCTTAACATCACCGTGCTGGAAGAGCAGCCTCTTAATTAAAAATAACAACATTCACTGTCACTCCTTAAATTCCCCTGAATTACATCAGTCTGCCCAGCAGCCCAAGAAACAGACCCCAAGCACCTGAAAAGGCCTTGAAAAGAAAAAAAATTAATAAAAAGGGGAAAAGAAAACCCCAGCTTTTTTTTTTTTTTTTTTTGCCCTGCCCCTGGGGTTACGTTTTTGGGGTGTTGTTTGTGCCATAAAGTTTAACCTGTGGGGCACATCCACGTATCACTGTGCTGGATCCTTCCCTCGTTTCTCCCGTTGGGATGGGGTGTGGGCTCATGGCTTGCAGAGATCTGGATCTTCCCAGGGTTCCTGGGGTGTCTGCAGGTCAGCCCAGACAGAAATCCATGCTGGGGTGCAGCATCCCTGGGGGTCCCTGGTCCCAGCACAGCCCAAGGGGGTCCCTCTTCACTCCCCTGGGATTGTCCCCAGGATTGCCCCCTTTCCAGAGCTTGTCCCTGGTTTGGACATCAGGGTGTCTCCCATTTGGGTGGGCTCATGTGCCCCAGCAGAGCTCACAGGAACAACATCACTGACCCAAATGCCAAACACAACATTCTTTATTAGTAATTATTATTATTATTCCCACCAACTGTGATTTGACCTTTAGGAACACTTCACACAGACAAGGACTGGAGCCCAGGGTGACACTTTTGCTCTACCACACCGGCTGCCTGGCTCCCTTTTTGGTTTTTCCTGACCACAGACCCTTTGTGCACTATTTCTCCCTGGTTTACAGCACCAAACCCTGGCCAAGCACACCCCAAGAGGAGCAGGGTCTCCATGGCCAGTGATCCCTCCTGCCCTGGAGCATTTTTAATTCCTCCCCAAGACCTGCCAGGTTCAGCCTGTGCAATCCAGCACCCTCAGTTAAAGTTTAACTCAAAACCCACCAGTTTTTGGCCAATATCCATTCATGACTCAAAAGATCAGAGCCTGCTTCCTCCCCATCCCAAGTTTCCAAGGCAGTTACAGGTTTATACTCTGTTTTTATGGCTGCAAAAGACCCAGGGAGGTGATTTCAGGCATTGCACGGTGCAATAACCCCGAGCTGCTTGAGCCTGTCCATGGAATGATCCTGACTTTCCAGGAGTTCCTGGCAAGACAGGACAACCAGCAATTTATTCAAAAGGGTTAAGGCTTTTTCCTCACCCACCTAACGGGGCAGGCTTGAAACATCCTGAGCTCTCCAGGGAGGCTTCCAAAGCTGTCCCCAAAGTAGCTCAGGGACTCAGACATCCTGCAAGGATTCCTTTGCGGTGCTTTCAAACAGTGTCACCCTGTTGGTTGGATGAGCAGCAAACTCTTCCATGCCTGGAAAACCTTTTCCCAGGAGAGGGGCTGCCAGGAACCCCCCCTGGCCCCAAAGCTCAGGCACGAGGCTCAGATTTGCTCTTCCCCCCCTTCCTCTTCTGCTGGGGTTCGTCACCTCCCACGGGTGCTGTCACCTTTGCCTTGGGGATCTTGTATTTGCTCTTCTGGCTGTAGAGGAGGTTCTTCTGGAAGAGCCGGGGGATGTTGCCCTGGTACAGCAGGAGGGCAGAGAACATCCCTGGAACAAGAGAGAGCACAGCATCTTTTATGTGCCACCCTGAGCTGCCCTCCCCACGGCTCAGCCAGGATCTCCACAACCTTCTTCATGGCCAAAGGGCAGCTCAGCACCACTGCAGCCCTCCCTGAGGGCCAAAGGGCAGCTCAGCACCACTGCAGGACCCTCGCTGTGTTGCTTTAAGGAGGGTTTAACCACTGTTTCCTCAATGTAATAAGCAAGGCTTGCTTTGACCCAAAAGGGCCACAAACCACCCCAGTGGTCTCCTGCCCCAGAACCACTGAGGTTGGCAAAGCCCTTCAAGACCATCAAATCCAACCATCCCCCAGCACTGCCAAAGCCACCACCGATCCCTGTCCCCAAGTGCCACATCCACGTGGCTTTTAAATCCCGCCAAAGATAGGGACTCCACCCCTGCCCTGGGAAGCTGTGCCAGTGCCTTCCCACCCTTTCAGGTAATAAATTATCCCTGATATCCAACCCAAACCTCCTCTGGCACAACTTGAGGCCATTCCCTCTTGTCCTGACCCTCATTACCTGGGAGAAGAGACTGACCCCTCCCGGCTCCCCCCTCCTGGCAGGGATTTGTCCCCACTCTTTGCACTCAAGGCAGCCCATTCCTCAAATCACAGCTCAGCCTCTCACTGCTCTGAAACACCTTTGCTTCATCTCCCCCAAACTCTGGCCCTGGGGAGAGTTTTGCCCATGTCCTGTGCAAAAACCAGGTCAGGAAACCTGGACAGCAAAGAGATGACTCCAAACACGAGGAAGCTGCAGGGAAAATGACACTTGCCACTGCCAAGACCCAAGTGCAGCCCTTTGCAGGGACAGTGTGTGTCACCTCTGGCTTCTCTGCCTTGCCCACTGCCCCCAGGAAGGTCTCACCTGCAAGAGGCCCCAGCCAGTAAACCTGGACATAGTCCCAGAAGGTGTTCCCTGAGCAGTGGAAGGTGCTGGCTGTGGCCAGGGCAGGGTTGAAGAAGGCTCCTGTGTATGGTCCAGCTGTGTGGGAAGAGAAACAAGGCCAACAGTGTCACCTGCATCCTTTGGGACACCAGCAAAGAGCTGGGACAGAGACTCTGCCCTCCTCCTGCCTGCCCAGAGCAACCCTTGGGCTGGGGAAATGCCACCCTTGTCATCCTGAGCTCAGGGCAGGACCGAGGGGCTGCTTTGGGGGACATTCCAGGGAAGTGATCCCAGCCTTGGGCCAAGCTGTGGCTTCTCATGTTGCCAACATTTATTCACCTGCTGCCCAGACATCCTAAACTGCTGCCTTCGTCCCAAAATGATTGTCCCCCAAAATAAGCAGAAAACAAACATCTTGGCAGTCACTACCTCATTAATTGCCACACCTCCAGTCATGGAAGATGGAAAAGCTCCTGTCCCTCCCCCACAAATTAGGTATTTTCCCAAATGGCTCAGAAAGCTGAGTGCTGCTCACCTGTGTAGGTCAGGAAGGTGGCAGTGGCTGCCAGGGCAGGCACCCCCCAGAGCGGGTGGCTCTGCCGTGACTTGAGCAGGACGAGGTGGAAGAAGAAGGAGCAGGTGCCCTCCACGAAGGCAGCGTGGGGCAGCGAGGTGTGGATGGAGGAGCTGCACTCCGAGGAGATCAGGCTCTGGATGAAGTGGAGCTGTGTCAGCTCCCAGGACCAGAAGAGCTTGGTGAGAGCCCAGCCCGTGCCCGTGCCCGCAGCCTGGGCCAGCAGCTTGGTGGCCGTGGCTGCCAGGCTGGACTCGAGGAGCAAGAACTCCTGCACACAGACCGTGGGGTTGGCAGATGCTCCATCAAAAGAGGCTCCATGAACAGCGAAGAGGAGGAAGAGCAGAGTCAGGGCCACATCCAGCCCAAAGCCACCACCCCAGGGACCGATCTCCATCAGCATCCTCAGCTCCAGGCAGCTCGAGCACATCTGCAGCGAGCCAGCGAGCTCCCTGGCAATGCATCCATATGTGCCAGGGGACAGGAACCTCTTGGAGAGCCACCTGAGCACCTGGCACATCCCAAGCACCAGGAAGAAGAAGGCAATGGAGACATCGAGGGTGGCCATGGCGAGGGCTGTGCTGGGGGGAGTCCAGAGCCAACCCTGGGAAGGAGCAGAGGAAGCTCCAGCAGCTCCTGGTTATAAAGCCCCGGGTAAGCAAACGTGGCACAGCCCGACAGGCCTGGGAAATGCCACCTGTGTGGCCCCTGCAGGGCAATGCCAGCAGCCTCTGGGAGCTCAGGGACTCCCAGCAGCTGGGGCAGCCAACAAGGTGTTTGTCCCAGCAAGGAGGTCCCCATGTTATCCCCACTGGGCTCCCAAGCCCACCTGAGAGCCCCCAGCAGCTCCCCAGAGCTGCCAGGTGTCCCATGATTCTAAGTTAGGAGGTGCTGGAAGATTGTCCTCCTGCAGACACCAGTTGGAAAAAGCAGCATCACCAGTGGGATATGGGAACAGCAGCACGAGGAGCTGCATTGCCCTACTCTGCTCTCCTGTAGGTAGAAAAGTTACCATCAGAAATTCACTGTTCCCAGTTTTTGGGATTTCCCCCCTTCACTCTTTTCTTTAAGGAAAGAATTCTTCCCTTAGGTTGGATTCAAAGCAGGGAAAAGAAGCTCTTGGCAAAACCTGCTCCCTCCACACATCATGAGAGGAACACCACGAGTTCAGCTGAGCTCAGCACACTTTCACTTGGCTTTCTCACATGACTGAGGATGGCTATTTTTATTAAAAACAATCTGGAGAGGAAAATGCAAGTTACATAAAAGGACAAAATGCAGCTGGTCAAACCCTGGGAGCAGCAACTGCTCCAGCACAGGAGACACAGAGACTGCACAGACACCCGACAATGTTCTTCAGGCACTGCCAGGAAAATGCCAACCCAAAGAAGATCTCCAGTTTCCAGCCAGGCTGTGTTTTTAACCAGCCCAAACAATCCTGCTCAGCTTTGCAGTTCGCTCGCTGCAACCAAAGGGCAGCCCTGAGAGGGAGAAACTGCTGAGCCTTCAAGAGCATTGTTTTAAATACCCAATCTTGAATAAACTGATCCCCAAACGTGAGGCTGCTCTTGAGTTTGGTCTCAGGCAAGGGATGAGCAGGTTCACAAAGGGCTGATGAGGGTTTATCAAGGACATGCAACTTCCAGCTGTGCCAGCCACGCTCAGCCCAGGCCCATCTCTCCTTCGAGCAGCTCAAACACCAAAACCCAAATAATCCTCAGTTCCACTGAACACCCTCTCCCTCCTCCTGCCCACTTTTCCCCCCATAAATTAAATCCCAAATCACTTTAATGCAGTGTTAGAGAACATCAGTTTAAATGCATAAAGGTCAATTAGATATAAGGACAAAGGAGCTACAAAACCTGATGAACCTGAGGAGACAGTGCCCTGTGCAAACCAACATTCTCGTGTCTGGGCTGCTGGAGACAAGTGGTTTCTTCATTTCCCTTCATCAGTGGTATGAGCAAAGCTTGTAAAATACACAAGAAAGGGGAAGAGCCCATTTCCCAATAACCCATGGGAAACATGGGATATGACGAGTCCTCAACATTCACAACTGAGACAAACTTCGTCGGGAATCGATCAGAGTCAATCCTCAGCTGTCCTTGGCTTCAGCTGCACTGGCAGCCCAACATTTCTGTAGCTTCAGTGGAAACCAGGAGTGACTCTCTGCAGCCACAGAGGCCAAGAGGCACCATGGACCTCATGCCAAGTCCTCAGAGAGCTGTGGACACCCACAGTCCTGGTCAGGAGCTGATCAGCAGAGACAACACAAAGCCAAGAGCCACATGTTCCCAGCTGGCAGCAGGGCAGCCCAAAGCCTGTGTTTGCCATGCCATAATGTGTCTGTGCAGGACATTGGGTCACATCCACTAAGGCATCTCCTCTGCAATAGGTACAGCATCACCACGAGCCCAGTTCACTGGCCCACCAGTCCCACCCAGCCAGGGATGCTGGAAGATCAGGCTGTGATGAACGAGGCTGGTCCTTGCCTTGCTCCCTTCCCATGGAAACGAGGGATCTCTCATCCACAATGGGTGGAAAGGGTGTTGCAGAGCTGCTCTCCTCCCAGCAGTGATCCAGGGCTTTCTGCAGGAGGCACCACCACTCCCCAGCAGTGCCTGGCAGCAAGGAAAGCTTGTGGTGATCCCATGGCTGGCACAGACACTGAGGAGTAACTAAATCTTAAGAGAAACAGGCTGGTATACCATGAAATTATATCCACAACCATGAAGGCATTTACAAGAAGTTCAATTACAAATACATTCTGTTAATCCCATGAAGACACTGACACATGAACTCTTTCAGCTACTCTTGTCTTTGAAGGTATAAATTCATAATAGGGAAAGGAAGTGGGGAAACCCCAAATGTTTTTTAAAAGTTTATTTCTAGCCCTGAAATAACAGTTATTAAACAAAGTCAACAAATACAGTAGTTAATATTGCAGTAACAATTAAATAACATAATGGGATTAAATTACACAAAGGCAACATTAACATCTGAAGACAGTTAAAAAAATAAAAAGAAAGCTTGCACCTACTTCCATTTCCATTGACAGCGTAGGGAACAGAGGGAAAAACAGACCAGAGAGATTTATTGACTCATTTCCAGCTGGAGAGACCCTTAACCACTTCCTTGTCCCTCCCCAGCCCCTCTGACATCAGGACCCATCTCTTTTAGCCAAACCTTCACACCTCCCTGCACAGAGAGCTGGGGGGAAAAGCTCCAATGAGTCTCCTTAGGGCAAAGTGCACATTCCCATGGTTGGTTCTAAAGAGGAATCTGGTTTATTCCATGCTAACAAGAAAATCCCAGGAGTCTCACATTCCCTGCACCTCAGCCACAAGCTGCCCAACTAACCACAGGTGACACTGCAGACAGACCACATTTGATCCTGACTTGGGATCTTACATGGGCACACAAGAGATGTGTGGGAATGCCCAGATTGGGATGCAATCCATCCCTTCCCATGCTCTCCTCAGGCTCTGGCTGGTCCTCACCTGCCCCAAGGACTCTGACCCGCTCCCATCAGGGGAAAACCCCAGCTCACAGCTTTAACCCTCCTCCTGGCTCTCCTCTCCTGCCAGCCCCAAGGGAAACCTCCCCAATCCCACCTTCTCAGGTCACACACACAGTTTGGGATCTTCGGGCTCGGGCCAAGGTTTGTGTGCTGAGAAACTTCAGAAATCCTCTCCAAAATACACTCGATGGAACAAATTTTCTAGGGTATGTTTCAAACTGTTTTCACTCACCAAGAGAAGTGAACTAATAAGTTAAAATTACTTCTGATGTCTTGTTTGCCATTAAAAAAAAAGAAAAGCTAAATTTATCTAGATTGTGCCATTATTAAAAAAAAATCAGAAAAAGAGGAAAGAAAGAAAAGCTCCCAGTTTAACTCTGGCACAAGGAGTTTCACCAGGTCCATTGCCAGCAATGGACAAAGAGGGAACCATTGGTACAAAAGGCTTTTTTCCTCCTAGCTGCTCCATTTGACCAGGGAGCAAGACACACTCAACCCAGGCTGATTACAGTGTCCATGGCTCCTAACACATTATTCTGCTGGGAAATGCATCTGGATTTCCTTGGCTGGAACGAGACACTTCCTTGAATTGAAAATTTAAAACCATATTCTTATACTTACAGCTAGAGGGGTTTATCCCTGCGACAGAACAGTTAAGATAATGAACCCAATGGAGATTTTAGCTACCACACAGGAGCAGAACACAAGGTGAACCTGCCCAACCAGACCCTCTGCTGGTACCACATGATCCCCAGGAGATGCTGTCCCACCCCTGCTCCCCTCCATCCTCACCCAAACAGCCTCTGCTGTCCTGGCTGGCTGCTCTCAGCTGGGAGATGGTTCTGTCATACCTTGGCTACCAGTCCCCAAAATGCCATTCTCTCTATACAGATACCAATCTTCTCTCAATGTGACTTCTGTCCCCTGCCAGCAACGCTTGGAAAAGTGTGCAAAAAGTTTTGATTCAGGGTCCTCTGTCCATCCCCAACCATAACTCTGTCTGTCCCAGGCCCTGCCCCGCTGGGAACGCAATAAAATCCCACTAAAGGCACGGCTTTTTCCCAAGGTTCTTTCCCAGCCTCATTTGGCACGTTGTTCCTACAGTTGGCTCTTCCTCAAACACCCGGGGAGGTTGAAATGCATCGACTGTAGCACTGGAAGGAGCCCTGGGCACGGGCTCTGCTGCCCTCAGCCCTGGCAGCACCCCAAGAACTCAACCATTGAGGTTCTCCCTGTCCTGCAGAGGGAGGCACTTGTTGTGGCACTGAAGGCTCCCTGCAGCCACCCTGGCTGGTGCAATGTCCTTAGGGAGAGGGAGCAGCATGACAGCCCCCCCAGGCTCCAACCTGCCACAGCACTGTGG
Organism: Lepidocolaptes lacrymiger; assembly: GCA_035584035.1. NCBI lineage: Eukaryota > Metazoa > Chordata > Aves > Passeriformes > Dendrocolaptidae > Lepidocolaptes > Lepidocolaptes lacrymiger. The sequence continues at coordinate 20,947,167 of JAXCLP010000010.1, forward strand.
CACCTCCAGGCCTTCAGCAGCATCTTCTGTTTGGATCACCTCTGGAAAAAACCTCCTCTACCTTCAGTGTCCTCCCATCTGGTTGGGTTGTTCTTCTGGTTTCGTTAGTACAAATGGAGCACGTACAAAAGTGGAAAAAATAGCTCTAATACTTAAACTCTGACAAACTCCGTAGGTTGATGCATTATTTGCTCGGGGTGGGGGGAAAATTACAACATATACAAAAATGTATTTGATACAAAGAAGGGAAATGTAAAATAAAAAACGTCAAAGGCACCAGCATAACTTCCAAAGCCCAGGTCAGAGCACAGATACATGTTTGTGAACCACCCACTGCACCAAGCATGTTAACCCCTAAAAGCTTCTGGCCAGCAAGTCTAACAGGGGGGAAAAAAGAGCACAACAAGGAAGACAGCTGGAATTTTTTCTTGCCCTGACTAGAACTGATCATTTGATCATAAATAAAGTATCTGACCCCCAACCTACATATCCATAACCCACATCCAAAGACTTGACCGATCATTACAAAGAGCCCACGTTTTTGATTAAAAAAAAAAGTCCACAGAGCACAGGCATGAGAAACAGCTGAATACTTCTCTTCCCCCCCTCTCCTTATTCATCTTCAAAAGTGAAAAACATCTCCATGAGTTACAACTCCTTAAGTAGCCAAGTTGTCAAATCTCCAGTACAGCAACAGCTCATCCACAGAAGAAACGAGGGGCAAGATGTACCTTCACATTGGCCACACCTGCCATGAATCTCGTCATGGGGGAGCTTTACCAGAGGGATTTGAAAGGCAACAGCAAGAGGGGAGGAAGAGGAGAGTCAAAGAGATCAGCAGGTAAAATTAGTACTGCCCTCTGAAAGCTTGAACCTGCCATTCAAGTATTGAGAGTACCCAGAGGGTACAACGAACAGGAGCTGTTACAGCGAAGTCGTTACAAACCCTTGAAGCCCCGGGCACGGAAAGTGGCATTTCTGGGCTGTCTGGGGAAAACAAAAATCAGGATAAAACATGACTTAAGGCCAGTAATTCAGTCCTCAGTTCCTTCTGGAGCCCAGACAGGGATCGCTAGAGCCGCCACAATGCATTTTGGGTGTCTTCTGGATGAGAGTTTCTTCCCTTTTGCAGACACTTCCCACCCCCGCTCCCCCCCAAAAAAACCCCTTCCCTCCCCACCCAAGTGTAACAATTTCATATATTATAAAGATTTGTAAAATACAAACAAAGAGAAGGGTTGGAGGCCGTGGCAGGACGGTCGTTAGCGATTACTCTTCATCGCGTCTTTGGCTGCCAAGATCAGGGGCGTCAAGCTGGACAGAGGTTTGGCCAGTTTCAAGAAGGGATGCTGCCAGGAAGAGACAGAGAAACACTGCAAATCAGAGGCACACACAGTTTGGAAGGGTTACTTTATCCAGGATTCCTGTTTCCAGGGGGCTGAGAAGGAATGATTTAATGATTCTTCATTGTCACTGCTGATTTGTTCCATGCTCCTGATGGCTACAGGGAAAACACGATCCCAAACTGGCTGGGGTGGCAGTGCCTCACCCAGGGGGATTTCTCCTGGAATAGCTCCCCATTTTTGGGGAAGGTGAGTAAGGAAGCTGTACTTGCAATGAGCAAACCAGCAAAGATCTGAACAAGGAATGACCAGAGAAAGATGAGGAGCAGGAGCTGGCTTTACTGGGAAAGCCTCTCCATCATCTGCCTTCCAGGCCCAGTTGCTCCTTGCTCTCCCCAGGAGTGGCCACCAGGGATTCTGCCCCTCCTTCAGACAATGCTGCCTGCAAGATCATCTCATTTTACAGGCCAGCTTTACTCCAGTGCCAGCAGGCACTCAAAATCAAAACTAATAGTTGCATGATGGGAGGTGTCCTGAGCTGCAGCTGCTCAGCTGGTAGGGCAGAATCCCAGGGAAAAGGGCAGCTTGTCTTTTCAGGGTTTCAACACTGACTTCAGGTAAAAACCAGCAGATACAGAGTTCTTTGAAACAGTTCTGAGGAGGACATTTGTGAGTGGAGACACGAAAAGCAGTGCAAATGCTGTCAGTGGCCAAGTCCTGCAGGGAGTTCCTAAATTGCTGAATGCTTTGGCAGGGGCAGAGTGAAGGCACAGAGCGATGGAACAGCTTCAGAGCACATTACAGATCTTTGCTGACTGTTGCTCTCACTACAGTTCTCAGAAGAAAACCCACACACACAAAAGGGTTCTGCACTTCAAGAAGCTGAGCCTCACCTGTAGCAATTCTTTGGCTGATCCTCTCTTCTCCACATCCATCTCCAAACATCGGTTCAAGAAATCCCGGAATATTGGGGACAGTTTCTCGGGGTTCTGGAGTTCTGGGGTGCCATTAGTTGCTATCAAATATAAGGCCTGTAAAATGAGAAATAATGTATAACCAAACCAAATCTTTAAAAGATACCAAACTGTCCTGCCTAGGGGCAAGCCCTTAGGAGAGAGAGAGCTCTGCTGCCTTCTTTTCCTCAAACTTGTGAGACTAAAACTGTAAAAACTGCCACAATTACAGGCAGTCATGACTTATCCTTGCTAGTAGCAAAATAATATTCAAAAACCTTTTGGCTACAGACACTTTAGCAAAGAAAATACCAGATTGTATCAGAGCAGCACTTTTCAAAACCTGATAAGATTTACTTTCCCTAAAGTATCACAGAATCTTGAGGTCAAAAACTTCTGTTTAGAAGATTTACCTGTAACTGAAATATTGTATTTTGACCTCAATATTCTGTGATAGCTTAGGGAACTGGTTTGGGTTGGAAGGAGCTTAAAGACCACCTGGTTCCATCCCCCTGCCATGGCAGGGACACCTTCCACTGGACCAGGTTGCTCCAAGCTCTGTCCAACCTGGACTTGAATCCAGGGATGGGAGGGTAGGGCTGATGGCAAACTCAAAACAAATGTCTTCCTTGGGAGAACTTCTCTTCTCCACCTGAAGCTTCTTGGCTTTTATTGTCGATACAATTAATGCACAATTACCAGAGGTGGTTCCATATGGTGAACACCCACAAACAGTTCCAACCCAGGACCTTCTTACCCTCAGGGGGTTCTCATTGAGGTACGGGGGTTCTCCTTCCACCATCTCAATGGCCATGATGCCCAGAGACCAGATGTCCACCTTGGGGCCGTAGGCTTTGCGTGTGACCACCTCTGGAGCCATCCAGTAGGGAGTGCCCACCATGGTGCTGCGCTTGCTCTGCTCGGGGGTGATCTGAGCACAGAAGCCAAAGTCGGCTGCAGGACAACACAAGGCACACAGGTTAAAAATTGGCACGTCCCAACAAGTGCATTTCCTCAAGATTCTCTAGTGCTACACATATAGTTCATTGAGAGGGGATTGGGGTGGGGAGGGTTCTTCTTTCCCCCCCCCACTACATTCTCTGTATTCCAAAAGCCAACGTGCAAGATGGATACAAAACCTGAGGGTGTTTAAGCAGGGCAGAATTCCGTGGACGAGGCTTTTTGCTGCCTGGAAAGAAGAATTCCCCTGCAGAAGAATGGTGTTTTGCCCAGTCCTCCCTCCAATAATTCTAGACTGGGAGCAGCCAAAATAAGCAATCAAGCAGAACACAGGAGGCAGGTGTTCTGCACTTGGCGTGTTGCACAGCCTGAACCCGAAGAAATGAACCCACAATCCATGGCTTCTGCCCTTCTAAACAGACTGTGCTTGTGCAGCTACTGAGTTCAACACTTCACAGCAATCTGGCCATCTAGACAGGCACTACAGCTGACAGAGACACAGAAACAAGGCTGCAGGGAAGTGCAGTGCTACCCCACTGAGCAGGAGGAACCTGGACAAACAAACCTGGCCACAAGGGAGCTACCAGAGAGAACAACCACACTCAAGAAAACGAGAAAAGTCACCTATTCCTACAGCCTTCAGGTGCAGCAGCAATGCATGTTCCATCATGTTACTCTATCCAGCTGCAGCACTCCCACTTCCCAGGCATGTAAAGCATCAATAAGAACACAGTTAAGGCAGGAGACAGATATTACCTTATCATTGACACTAAGTTAGAGAAAGAGAGAGAGAGAGAAGGAGAGGGAGGGAGAGAAAGAGAGAAATTTAAATTTTTAAAGGGTTATGCCAAGCAGTGCTAACAAAAGAGCCACAATCATGGAAGTGCCAAGTTGCATCAAGAGACAGTTTAACAAAGAACTCTCCCCACCCTGACAGTCAAAATGCTGCCTTAAAAAAACCCACCAAAAAATAAAACCAAACCTATAGGAGTCCCCAAGTTCCTCCTGTACTTTCTGGCCTTAGCAAGGTGGCACACTCAACTCCCAGCACCATTTCCCTGAGCAGCCCAGAGAAGCAGCAGCAGCAGCAGTTTGTGTGTCCTGACCTCCCAGCGAGGCCTCCAGCACCACAGCATGGAGAGAGGAGCCAGGAAGGAGCCCAGTGTCCCCAACCAGCTGTGGGTGTGCAGTGGGGACACCTGTCCTGTCACCAGACCTCCTCAGAGAAAGGGAAGAGTTTGAAATGAAGGTGCAGCTTCTTCCCCCCCTGCACCCCTTGAACACTGCTGGCAGCCCAGCAGCCACACAAGAGCTGGGCTCAGCACTGATCACAGCACCTCCCCTTCACACAGGGCATTAGCACAGCTGGCTCCTCCTTCCTCCTGTGTCTCTGCCTCCTCCTCATCCTCCCCCAGTCTCCTGGGGTGACATTTCCTGGCTCAGGCTGCCAACCCTGTCCTTTGGCCACTCTGCTTTGCTTTGACACCTCTTTTTTTGCATCCTTCTGCAGCTACCCCTTCTCAGCCACATCTTCTGCTGTACCTGTTCAATTCTCTGCAGCCTCTGAGGCCACAGAGTTTGGGCCCAAACTCATCACACCCTTACAACAAACACCCCCCCACGCAAGCCATCAGTGCATCCAAAGATGCTGGTAAACAAATCAGGGTGCTCATCATCTTTCTTCACACTCCAGCTCATAAATAAAGTGAGACTGAACACCATCTACCAGAAGGAACAAGGAATATTGCTGTTTTCATGGCACTTCAAACTCCTACCCAACTCTGAAAACACTTTACACTTTTTTTTCCCCTTAACTCTTTGGTTGCTCTATGTTTTATACATTCCTACATACCAAAGAGTCCAATAATGCACCTCTTTCTCAGCAATCCTGACAGCTACAAGTGGTTTCACATCATTTTTATTTACACACACCCCCCAGAGGAGGATTCAGTGTACACAAGTCCATGCATGCACCACAATTACCTGAAAAACAAGCAGTTTCTTCTGCCATGATTATATTAATGAAAGTGTGCTACACTCCCAGTCCAAGCAAAGGCACAGGGTAAGACTAGACTGCGATATAAATTATCACTAATGCACAATATTCTTGTTAATGGCCCTCTAATGAAAGGGGCAAAGCATTAAAATCAAGTCCTGACATCCTCACAAAGCCCCTGCAGTTTGCTGCAACGTTTCTCTTGCAATCCTTCCCACTTTGCTTCACTGCATGGTGCCAGTTGCTTCCTATTTAGCAACGTACCCAAGTGGCCAACAGGTTTGCTTCAACATCCTTCCGGGCTCACACACTCACAGAATTGCAGAGCCTGCTGCCTGATACACATCCTGGAGCACAGAAGGGATTTCTGTGCCTCAGAGGCCATAAAAACCCACCTCAGACCTCCCTGCCAACTCTCCCTGCACCAATTCACACTCAGATTACTGGAGAAGAAGGAGGAGAGCACTGAGAGAATTGCCAGCTACTCACTCAGTTTGACTGATCCATCCATTCCCAAGAGCACGTTGTCACTCTTGATGTCCCTGTGGATGACCTGGTTGGCATGCAGGAACTCAAGTGCTTGCAAGCACTGGGTGGGAGAGAGGAAAACAACATTCAGCACATGGAAACACACCTGGTGTAGGTGAACACCAATTCAAAGCAATGTTTACACCCTCGGCCAGCCCTGAGTGCAAAAATGTAACAGGTTATTATTGAAAATAACCAGCAGAGGAAGCTCTTGGGCTAAAAAACACTCTGCAGATTTCAGGAAGTCAAAAATCCCTTCACCACGGAGTTTGTCTATCTCAACAAATGCAAATATATATTAAATTACTCAGCAGCCAAGAGGGCCTCAGAAATCCCAGATGTTAATTTTGGTACATCCCACAGATCCCACAGAGGAACCATAAAGGATTAAATGGGAGCTTTTCAGCCTTGAGATCTCAGCAAGAGGAATTGGTGAGGCTTCATTCCCAACATCCACACAACCTCTACTGTGAAATCTGTCAAACATCTTCATTCTCAAAGGCATTGTTTTCAGATTAAACCCTTTCACACGCAGTTTCTGCCCAAAACCATAATGAAATTTACTTTTGTTATTTGAGAATAAAAGGCAAAAGCAAAAAAAAGCAGATTCTTTGTTCTAGCACAAGCAGAATATTTGCCATTTGCTGCTTGGCAAGGATGTCCCCAGTGAGATTTCTGTATCTTTGTTTGCTTTAGCAAAGTGACACAGATTGGCAAAATTAAACATTGTACCCAACATTGTAGGCAGCAGAATCCTGATGAACCACAATAGTTCAATACTCAAGTTCTTCCTCAGGAAACTTTCTACCTGGTCCCTCTGGGAACCACTCCCTGTCCATGCAGGTTACTGGATGAGTTTGCCCTCCCTGCCCTCCCTCTGGGCGAGGCACAAAAGCAGCCCTGAGAGTCAGATGGGCTTTTAAAAGCCTCAGGCTCTCCTGCCCAGCAGATAAGACAGCTCTCCTCCTGCTGTACCCAATCAAGCCTGAGCTGGATGCTGGCTCTGACTCAGGGCAGAAACCACTGATAAGTTGTGGTATCAGCTGCTTTTAACTCCTTCCTTTGAGATCTGACTGCAACCTGACAACTATTCCAGTGACAATATTCTGGAGAATTCTTTTCCTGAGAAATCCCCAAAGAAAGCTCAGCTGGCACAGACCTACAGATCTCACACATATGAGAATGACTGAAAGGTCTGCATCCAGCTCATCTTTATTTTAATACATGCTTCTTAAAGTACTCCTGTTTCAGCAGATCCACTCCCACTGTGAGCAGACACAGATCCCATTCTTTCCTCTGGAAAACACTTGGAAGCTTTCAGGCTTCTTCCTTTTTCTTTTTTTTCCCCCTTTCGACATTACCCATGCCCAGATATTTTCTTTTGGTGCCTTTGAATGTCCTTTGTTAGTCAAAGTTTAAAAAGCCATTCCTTGCAGCTGCTGAACTTCTCCCCTGCTCCTCCCTGAACTTCAGTCCCCATTATTCACATCTTTCTGTTAACACTGGCAGCAGGATGAGGCAAGCCAAGCACCAAACCCAAAGACTTTATTTGCTCCATCCCCTGAATTTCCCAAACACCCAGATCAAAAAACTACCACAGCTCTTTTGTGTTACAACTTGCAACCCCTCAGTTTTCTCAGTTAACCTCCTTTTGTTCCTTCCTGTAACTTGAATATTGATTTCTGCTCAGGGTATTCATTCTTAACTCTCCAACAGCAATTGTTGCATTAGCCCTAACCCCACCATTCCATAAAACTGATGGGAGCAGAGTGTCCTGCCCCAGCAGCTCCCCCTCACCTCTCTGCACACAGCAGCAATCTGGGCCTCATCCATGCAGGTCTCTGTGACCACATCTGTCAGGGAGCCCCCAGCCAGGTACTCCATCACCACAAACAGCTCATCTCCCACGAGGTAACTACAGAGAGAAAACCAAAAGTGTGTCATGTGCCATCAAGGTGGCTAAGCCTAAACACAGACTCATTTGCTCCTAAGACCCTCAGGGACAGCAAGTCCAGGTCTGTGTAGGGAATAACCCCTTGAAACCCTCAGGGGTGAAGGAATCACCAACTGGATGTATTTACCTGTCCAGGAAGTTGACTATGTTGGGGTTCTTGAGCTCCTTCATTACCAAGATCTCATTAATAATCAGCTCCTTCTTGGGTTGTTTCTGCAGGTTAATCTGTTTAATAGCCACCTGAATAGGGCAAATAAAACAGCAGTGACTCAAACCATCAAAAGCTTTCACTCATTCTTCCTATAGTGAAAAGTCAGAAGGAATTCTGTAACGGGATTAAAGGGGTTTGGCACAGCCTGCAGTTAATAAATTGCTCATTTATTAGCATACACCTTAAAAGAATGCAGCCTGATGAGCACACAACCTACACCCATGGCCAACATCATCAAGGATCCACAGTGATGAGGCCAGCAGACAGAAAAGGGCACATGCAGCAGATAAAAAGGTATTTGCCCAGTTTCCTATCAGCAGCAGAGAATCCTGTAGCAAGCCAGAGAGAAAGTGTGAGCCTTCCAATGCAAGGTGAGGCAATTGCTTGTTCTATATTCTGACCAAAGTGGTGTTTGGGTATAAGGAATGGTGGGAGGCAGAAGGAATGGTGAATGGGATTACTGCTGAGAGGGCAATTACTTAGCAGTGACCTAAGGAATGACTCTGTATTTGAAGGAAAAGCAAGGAAAGAATTTAAATAGAAGCACTAAAAGAAAACTAAGGGAATTTGAAGTTAAATAGAAGCAAGTAATTCCTAAAATTTGAGTCCCAGAGACAGCCACTTGATGACAAACATGCAGAGAGAATGTCACCAAGGTCACTAAGTGGGTTGGGAGAAAACCAAGGGATAAAAGCAAAGAGTAGGATGTTGAGAAGACATTCTAACTACAGCAGGGAATCCCAGGGGACAAGCTGTTTCCATACAGAGAGAGGCACAACCACATCACCCTCACTCAGCTGGGGCTGGACAAGAAGTGTGCAAAGACTAAACACAGTTTTATTTCTGAAAGAGTAAGACACCAATGCCTGCAGTTCTTGAAGGATAAACCATTTCCCAAACTCATTTCTGGAACACCTCACTCCCTCTGCTTCTCACTGGGAAGACAACACTCTATTTTTAAGCTTTCACCATCTGATTGCTACAGAACAAGGCACACACTGTTACAACTGGCTATGACACACATTCTTGTGAGAGCTGATAGCAGAGATGGGAGCCACTGAAGGAAATCAGTCAGATCATTCTGGCCACCTACAGAAGAGTATTTCTAGAGGAAACAAACACAGCATTCTTACCTCCTGCCCTGTTGCCACATCAATTGCTGTGAAAACTGTACCTGAAGCCCTGTGAAGAGAAAGAAAAATGTTACAGCAAGTGGCATCTCTCTGTGTAACAAACACACACAAGAACAGCCCAACCACAAACACAAAATTGTTTCAGCTTTCCATTCAAAATTTCCACCACTGTGTAAAGTCTTCACTGTTTATTTACTGTTTGTCACCCAGAGAAGCTCTGGCTGTTCCAGCCCTGGAAATGCTCAAGGCTGGACAGGGCTTGGAGCACCCTGGGTGAGTAGAAGGTGTCCCTGCCCATGGCAGGGGCTGGAATGAGATGGGCTTTAAGGTCCCTTCCAACCCAAACCAGTGTGGGATTGTGTGATTTCTCTCTGCTGAATGCAGCCACCATTTCTGCCTGCACAGCAAGAGGTGGCTACAGGAGGGAATGAGACACAGAACTGCACAGTGCAGCCCACACTGGCCCTCTGGGAAGAAAAGTGGGACCGAGCACTTACCCCTGCCCGATTTTTTCATATCTGGTGTATTTTTTCTTGGGATCTCCTATGCTTACAATAGTGCCTGAAAGAAAACACAACAGAAGAGTCAAACCAATCCCACTTCCCTCCTCCAGCAGGGCTGGCCTGGCAAAGATACACCCAAGCTCAAGGGGCAAAGCTGATGCACAAAGAGCCCAAGCTTCACAGGAACATAACTATGGGGAAAAATCATCTTCAAGATGGTTATGGAACAAGAAACAGAAGCTCCTTTGTGTTACAATGGCTGTAACATACATGCAGATCACATTATCACACCCCAACTTTGGTTAATAAAAAATAAAATCTGTTCTATAGGGTTTGTTTCTACCCAGCAGGTCTCTGAAGGTTACAGACCAGAAAAGCCTCTGCATGCATTTCTCCAGCTGCTGACACAAAACCAGTCGAGCACAGCATTCACACAGCTCTGCCACAAAAATGAGGGTAAAATAAAGGCAAAAATTTCACAGTGCTCAAGCCTTTGTTGGTGTGAAATGAAAGCACCTACGTAGTTTCTCCATGATGTCTTCATCTGACATCTTGGTCTTCTTCTTCTGCTTGTCCCCTGCCTTGGCAGCGCTGTCGGTGCAGGGGTCGCCGGCCGGGGCGGGCAGGGGGTCGATGACAGAGCGGGTGTAAATCTGGGGAGGAGAGCCCTGGCCTCAGCATTTGCTTTGCACTCCTTTGCACACCTTCAATCACAGCTCTGCAGAGACCCCCCAGTGCCATTTGGTAACAGGGAGGAGGCAGAAATTCAAACAGTCAAGTTCTCTAATGCTGGCAACGTTGGTGACCTCTGAAAGGCACCTCCTGAACCATGAGGGATTAACCCCAACTTCCAAAGACATATTTCATGAGTTTTTTACCTGCTTATTCTTTCCAACCCATGCTGGTTAACAGAGAATAAATCACTATTTAATAATGAGATCAACTAAGAGCTAAAGGAAAGATTCAGGGTTGTCATGAGGGTTGTCACCCTCAAAACTTTCCCAGTTGCCCCCAGTCTGAAGGGGTTTTTTAAGGGATTTAATTTCTTGGAGATTTATTTAATTTCCTCCTGAGCTGTCCAGACATAAACAGCTACTCTAGAAACATCCAAGTGTAGACCTCTCACGTTTTATATGCCCACATCCCAAGAGTGGGCAATTACAAAGCAGTGTCTCCTGACAAATAAAGGCAATTCACATTCTCCCTCCTGGGAGGAGAAAAAGTGGGCAAGAGAGAGGCCAAATGTACAGCTACCTGTGGTTTTTTAGGACTCCTCACATGCTGGGTTGAAGGATAAGCTTAACTGGATACCTTCAACACAAACCAACCAGCAGGTCAGCCAACCTTAATGATTTTAGAGGTCTTTTCCAACCTAAATGGTTCTGACTCCACTTACTTCAGGATTTCTGATCCAACTGACATCCAGAAATTAGGTATTTTCTTGGGAAAAATTAAAAGAACAGAACACTTCCCTAAAAATCTTACAACAGCAAATAAAACACTGTTCTAGAAAACAGCTGCAGAAGTTCTGCAACCCCAAGAATTCCAGGGTTGCTCTGTGAGTGTTCCAGCTGCTCACCGATTTGGTGTGATCTGGCCGTGGAGCAATCACAGGAGGAGGAGCTTCTTCATCATCCTCATCCTCATCTGCCACTGCTGTTGATGGTTCTGAACCTTTGGCATTGCTCTGCATTTTAACCAAAATTAAAAAGAATAAATAATAAACCAAACAAAATTACTTCATTTTTTTTGCTTCACATTAAGATAAAACAATTCTTCCTGACATCAAAATGAAAGAACAAACCACTCAACCTACCCCTAATTATTATGAAACTCAAATACTGTTGCTCCAATCAAACAAGCCTTGTTGACCCCCACAATTTATGGTTTTGTTCCACAAAAAATCCTCACTTTTATACTTTTAAACTTCATGCAGTTTGACACTTGGAGATACAACAAATAACAGAAGACCTGAATTTGTGTGCACCCAAGGACATCCAAATAATAATAATAAACACACTCACCACTGGTGTTCCTGAAGGGAAACCATCTTTTTCTAAATGGGACAAATAGCAGAATACACAAAACCATCAGAAAAAAACTAATAAAAAATTGAACTTTACAGAGTAAAGAATGAAAATATTACAAAGCCTTATTAATTAAGCTATGAACAATTTGGAAGAAAAGCAGGCAAAACTGCCCCTGGTTGTGGGACATCCCTCTCTCAGCCCTCCCACATGGCCCCCAAGCCAGGAGTCACAAATTATTCTGCCTCTCTGATGTCACCAGCTGGTGACATCAAGTTCCCAGACAGCTGTGAGGAGCAAGGGCTCAAGCCTGAGAGCAGTTCAGAGCCCCAGCTTCATAAACACCCTGCAAGCTCATTTAGGTTGCAATGTTGAATTATCCAGTTCTTCCTTCCACTCCCCACTTAACACAGGAAATGAACTGGACAACACCAGTTTCCAGTAACTTTCAAATCCATCTTCGAGTATTTGTTCCTCATTAAATCAGCATTTCAACCTGATTTATTCCTCTGACAGGAAGACTGTGCTTCAAATCCCCATGTCCAGTGTGTCCTGCCCACACTTGGCCCTCACCTGGAGCAGAGAAACTCAGATATTTCTGTTTGGCTGTGTCTTTGGAGTCGTAGAATTTGAGCACGTCGAGTACCGCCTGGGGGTTCTTCTTTTGTTCTAGCTTGGTGATATTTGAGGTCTGAAGCAGCCGAGCCCATTGTTCTGGCATTCCCTGCAAAAAAGAGGGGATTATAAGCATCATTCTCATATTTTAAAAAGCAAAACGAACTCCTTCCCTCTCTAAAAACCACAACATGCAGAGCCTTAAGCACATGAGCAAGTGGAAAGGGGGTTTAATGGGGAGCCATAGGTGACAACACAACAGCAACACTTCCAGGTACACTGAGCCAGATGAGAGGAATGGGAATATGGGAACACAACAACACTCAGCACAACCAGTGGTACCCACCAACAACAGTAAACTGAAGGTACTTTGCCAGGGAGGGCTCTCCCAGGTGACACAAAGCACCAGATGTGACACTGACACTGCAGAAGCTCTAACAGGTCACAGGGTCATTACCCTGCACAAACACCCAGGGAAAGGAGTTCTTTGGTATAAACACAGACTAACTCACACCCTCCCCTACAGCACTGCCCCACAGTGCCTTCCAAGCCAGGAATACTCACAGTGAACTCTCCAGTGACAGCATCAAAGCCAACATGGATGGTGTGTTCAAAATCTGAGGGAGGGGAGATTTCCGGCCGTTCCTTTTCTTTCTTCTTGCTGCCTGAAAAAGGCATTCAAAGATCTGGATGTTAGGAGGAAACTCTTCCCTGGGAGGGTGGGGAGACCCTGGCACAGGGTGCCCAGAGAAGCTGTGGATTCCCCATCCCTGGAAGTGTCCAAGGCCAGGTTGGATGGGGCTTGGAGCACCCTGGGACAGTGGAAGGTGTCCCTGCCCATGG
>JAXCLP010000010.1:20960332-20986129 GCA_035584035.1 Lepidocolaptes lacrymiger
ATCCCTGGAAGTGTCCAAGGCCAGGTTGGATGGGGCTTGGAGCACCCTGGGACAGTGGAAGGTGTCCCTGCCCATGGTAGGGTTGGAACTGGGTGGCCTTTCCACCCTAAACCATCCTGTGATTCTAAGAATCAACACCTCGTTCCATTCAAATCATTTATATTATGGCAGCAAGCAAAGAAGTGATTAAGAGCACCAGAGTGCACTGCTGAGCACACGAAATCTAAACATATTTAATGTTTACAATGCAAAAAAGGACATTTTAATATGGATTATGAACAGCAGTAGACAACTTCAGTTCAACCTCAAGTTCACCCTAAAGACACCTAAAACTCAGTTGCCTCACTGCTTCAATTCCAGGTAATTAATGCAAACTAAGACTTCCTGTGGTGAAGATAAGAGTTTATAGCCTCAGAGCAATTACCTAATTTAAATTAGAAGGGGGAAAAAAAGGCATAATAAGCACCAGAAGCAGAAACAGATAATTATAAGGACCATGTGCACGATCCAACGCAGATTCAATTAAATTTCTAAGATGTTTTCTAACACCCTGGGGGCTTTGGCTTTTTGTTTGTTTGGGGAGGGGGGGTGGGAGAGGGCTGGGTTTGTTTTTTTTTTTAAAAAATCAGTTTAAAAGTGCTGTTGTTCCAGTAGAGAAGCAGCAGGTAAAGCAAAGCTGGTGCTGCTGTGAACCCCCCTGTGCTGGCGGGAAGGGAAGGGAAGGGGAGGGGAGGGAAGGGAAGGACAGGCAGCCAGGACAATACTCCAAATGAAAAGCCACGTGGGCTGCCTGCAGCTGAACAATGCCGTGGAGAGACAGGGCTCCAATAAACAGGATATCTTTAATATGGCTGCAGAGGGCAGAGCCAAAAGGGGCTGTGGTGGGACCTGCCCATGACACAGCACGGGAGAAACTGCTCCTGTGAGAACTGAGCAAAGCACCTTTGCCCCCTCTCATTGCTTCCTAATTTCTTGCAGTTGTTTATGGGAAAGAGATGTATAAAAAAAAGTTATATTCCTCAGGAAGGTTCCCGTTCAGCAGCACTTGACATGTAGGGAACAGAAGCTGGTGCTCAACCCCTCCAGTGTGTGCTGTGTAAATAAACCCGTTCCTTCCAAAAATACTTCGATCCCACGAGCAGGCAAGGCAAGGAGGCTGCAAATCCTTCCTCTCTGGCCACAGGAACAGCAGAGCTGAGCACTTCAAACAAACAGCCCCAGCCAGAGGCAAGCCCGGTGAGTCATGTGCTGGCAGGACATCCTCGGGCGCTGGGAACAAGGCCATGGAGAGGCCACGCTGCTTCCCAGCCTGCCTGGCTCTGGCACGGCTGGGGATGGAGGCAGGAATCCCTGCTGGGAAGGGCAAGCTCCAAACAGCAACCCAGAGGAGGCAGTGGTGGTCTTCTACTGACAGGGGTGGGAGTGCAGGAGGTAAAGAGGACATAAGGAGATACTAAAGGGTGGTGGCAGCACCCCAAGAGAGACTCCAGACCTCTGAGGGTGGTGAATTTGGGTGCTGAGGATGGCAAATCTGGGTGCTGCCAGCTCAGGGCAGTGCCACATGTCAGGAGCAGGTCCTGCCTTAGCCCTCCAGTCCTGCAGCAAGTGGTGTTTTACCATTATATTGCTGGTCGTGTGAGGACATGCTGGGAATTTGCCCTGGGCCCTGCAGAGGCAGCAGTGCAGCCCCCATTCCCAGGTCCTTCGGAAGGATTTTGGGAGCTGGAGAAACGTCTGACTAAGAAGGTGCCCCAAAAATACATCCCAAGCCAAACAGAACTGGACTCTTCATGCCATAGCCAAGGCAACACTCACAGCTGTCTCCCAACAGAGGGACACCTGCAGTTCCTCAGCCCCATCCTGGCTGGTGCCCTCAGCATCTCCTTTAGCACGTTCTGCTCAAAGACAAACATTTCTTCTTTTAGGGAGCTGTTTACAGCCTCCCAAAAAACACAGAGGTTCCTCTGACTGCAGAGGTCAAGCCAAGAAAACTGATGGCAATTAAGTCCTCTAGTGTAAAGATGGCTATGGCTTCATTTCTCCCAGACAGTGGAACCAGGGGCAACAAACCCTCCGTGACTGAGCGATTACATAATCCCTTCACACTCTCCTAATTATTGCAGCAGAGCCCTAAGTTCAGACTGGGGGCAGAAACTGTGTGATTGCTACATCTCCTCATCTGCATCAGTCCCCCAAAGCACATCCCCCCAGCCCCAGGAACCTCCCAAAGAGAGGGCAGGGAAGCACAGACAGAGCCCAACAGCGTTCCCAGGTAATGGCAAGGGCATCCCTCTTCTGAAAAGGAGAATTTACCATTTTTTTAGTGACCTCATAATTTCTGCACCATCCTGAGACATTTTTCCCCATGGCAAAATTTCTACCCCAGGCTGACAGATTATTTTGCATCCAGTCTCAGTGTATTTCTGAAACCCAAGCAGGAAGGTAGTGACTTCTGTAAAGCCTCCCTGCAGCTGAATTTCAAGGCAAGAAGGGATTGAAGTGGGCATTTCTGGGGAGGGTGCATCCCAGCCATGCTAATGAACAAAACAACTACCATCTGATTGCTGTGCTGGTGCCAGAGAGACACTGTGTCCACTTCTGTTCTGCTTACATTTGACAGCCAGTTTTGCAGGCTGGAGGGCCAAAATGCTTGCTTTGGGTGCTCGTGTGAGCCTTGCTGCAGGTCACCCAACCCACAAGTTTCTTCCCAATTAAAAAACTGCACCCTTCAGAAAGTTTCTTTCAGTTAGGCAATTCAATTTTCATTTTTCCTAATCACATTAAGTCGTCACACAGCAAAACTTTGGCTTTTTTTTTCCAGAAGGACAGTACCTGAACTAATCTTTTACATCTAGAAAACACAAACTGACCCCATTTTCCCAAAAATGTTCTTTCCTCAGCAGAATTGTTTCTTCAATTTTTAGTCTGCAACACTAAATAGCAGTAGGTAGACACACATGCTAAGCAGGTATGCAGATTAATTTAACCTAAATTATATCCCTGCCTGCAAAAAGGGCTCAAAAATGCCCTGACAAATGAGAAGTGCCATCCCAGCTCCCAAACCCTTCCTGCCTGAAGAGGGACAGACCTGATTGCTCCATGAGCTTTCCTTGCAGCACTCACCATGACCAATCCCAGGCATGTCCTCCCACCACCAGCAATATAATGGTAAAACTCTTATTGCAGGACTGGAGGGCTAAGGCAGGACCTGCTCCAGACATGTGGCACTGCCCTGAGCTGGCAGCACCCAGATTTGCCACCCTCAGCACCCAAATTCACCACCCTCAGAGGTCTGGAGTCTCTCTTGGGGTGCTGCCACCAACCTGCAGCATCTCCCCACATTCAGCTTACAGACTTACCCCTTCCAGGCTCACCCATGGGAGTAGAAAGGCCACCCCTGCTACTGCCTGACCCAGCCAGGGGCAGCTATTTCACAGTAAATGACCTTGTGAAGTAACTCTGCAGCTTCCAAAAGTTACACTGGCCAAATCCTCCCATCCTCCCCAAAGGAAAACACTCCTTCTGTTGAGAGCAGAAAGCCAGACCCCTGAATTAAAGGGAAACCTGCCTGCAGGTTTTATCTCCAGGGTGAGCCAGGGACTGCTCCCACAGCTGAGTGAGAGTGAAAACCAGCCCTGGGGAGAACACTCAGCCCCAACCAGAGGAGCAAAACCTCTTGAAACAACCAAACCTGTGTGTGCATGACCAAACCAGCCCTGCCCAGCACAGCAGCAGTGAGGCACAGGACACAGTAGAACAGCTGGAAGACACCCAGAGCAGCAGGGTCTTCTCCAAGGTGCATATGAACAGTAATCAGCAAAACGTGGATTGATGGATTAATAAAATGCTTAGCAGATTCAGGTCAGGCTTAAGTCTCCCTCCCAGCAGTCTCAGGCCAGGCTTAAGTCCCTGAGCAGTATTACCAGCCCAGATGTCAGAAGACATTTCCATCTCTGCACTGATTTGTTGTGCATGGGTACAGACATCCTGGAGAGCCAGGATGAGAGCTCTGGTGCTGCACACACAGTCCCCACACAGGAAAGAGGGCAGAAACAACACACAAACACAGTCTAATTTCATTCTAGCAGATTTTTCCCAGAATTAATCCTGATTACAGCAACCCAGGTTCTCCCCACTGGTAATCAATCCTAACACTGAAGTTCCACAGGAAAAACAATGTCATTTCTCTTGGTTTTCCCTCGTGCACACTGCACTTTTACTACTAGTTCTTTACTACCTTTTTTCCCCTCAAGGTGCCACATGAGTGACCATCAGCATGAAGGAACTTCCAAACCAGCTGGATGCTCAGTTTAAACCAGAAATCTGCATTGAAGTAACACAATCCCCATTGGTTAGGGATGTTTGGAAATGCATTTCTCCACACTGGGCAGCAAACAGGAGGAGAAATAGGTGGTGGTTTTCCAGTCCCCTGTGCTTGGACAGGCTCAGATGTCTAAAGCACTACCAGAACTTGCAAGGAGAGAAAAGAAATCCAAGGAGAAACCCTGGAAAAGAGAAGCCTCTTACCTTTTTCATTGCTATAGAATATGGAGATGATTTTATGCCTGGGTTTTCTCTCTTCTGGGACAGAGGGCAGGGGTTTCAAGCTGTGGTTGGCAGCCAAAGGGTCCTTGCCCCCTGAGCTGAAGATAACACTGCTCATCCGGACGGGAGGAGCTGGGGGCTTGTCTTCCAGTTCTCCGTTGTCAGACATGGTTCTCAATAGTTAGGGACAGCCCTGGAAGAGAAGCACTCATGTTAGCATAGGAGGAGGGCACAGGAATGCAGCCTTTCTTCTGCTGGCCAAGGGGAAGGAGGTGTGAATTCAACGCTGAGGAACGCAGCAAGCACTGACACCTCCACCAAAGGAAGCAAATCCCTTCCTCATTCCCACTGCTGGGACACCCATTCATTTGTGCCAGCAGCAGCCTTTGAGGGAGGGAGCAACAAACGTTTCCAGTGATAAAATGTGCCCAGAAAAAATTAACAACTCCCAGATCTGGGTCTCTGTTCACACACACACAAAGGACAGTTCACCTAAGGGCTCAAGTACATCTTTTAGGGGCAGCTCTAGCCCAGAAAGCTTCATGCTTTAGTAACCAAACAGCTTTAAAAGCCTTACAAGCTTTCCTTCTTGTCGTTTATTAGACAACATCTTGGGGACAAAAGAACAGCTCATGTTTCTAAGTCCTAATTCAGCACACTGTCCACATAAAGATGCACTAAGGATCTCCCTCCCCAAATTACACAGCCTACATTAAAGAGCATGGGACTGGGATCCACAGGGTGTCCTCCACTTCTCAGTGGGGCCTGGCATTGCTTCCCCCCTTTGTGCCACACTTTCTCCTTTCCTAAAAAAACATATATAGTGTCACCACAACTCTCTCTGAACCCTTAACAAAACCATGAGCAGGAACACAGACAAACAGCTGCTCAAGCTAAAACCACAGCACAATAAAACATCGACACGACACATCCCCTATTCAAAAAAATCCGTGCTGGCATTTCCTCCCTCCTCGGAATATTTTGGAGATTTCCCTCTGATCACCAGGAAACAGGCAGCCTCTCTGCTACAGAGCAAATGGCACAAAGACAGATTTACAGGAATCACCTCTCAGTGACAGCTGAGCAACAAACAAGCCCCTCATTCCTCCATTCACTCAAAGGACAAGACACCTTTTTGGACCAGGAGCCAAGACATCTCCTCCTCCTCCTCCTCTGCCAACAGTTTGGGAAATGAATGGCCTCCTGGTGCCTACCAACTTCCCATGACAGTGCCAAGGCATGACTCAGTCCCAGCCACATGTTATCAGTGTCACTCACAGGAGCCAGGACAAGACAGTGCAATCCCCTCTCCATTATTACTGATGCACCTGCATCCTGCCCGTGGGGCCTGAGCAGCAGAACAAAAGCACGTGGGCTGTCACTCCCTGTCACTGCAGTGGGTGAGGGCTGCCAAATCCCTGCAGAGGGACACAAATCAGGCCAGCAGCTCCAGGGAGATTTAAATTACCACCATAAGCACCCACAGCAGCACATCATTTCTGTACAAACCCCTTCACAGGCATGAGCAGCACAAAGTGGACAGGCACTGGTGGCTCCAGGGCCCTGGAGACTGGTGGGGAAGAGCCCTCCAAGCTGTGCAACACCCTCTGCTGCTGGGGTGGCAAAGAGAGCTGCCACACCTGCACGTGTCTGCAGGGATGCAGTTGGGGACCAGGCACCCCATAACACTCTTCCCAGTTCAGGTACTGATGGCTCTTTCAGGTGTCACAAGTTATCCACAGCATATTTGGTGTTTTCCACTACTTACACTGCAATGTGGGGGAAAAAAACAGGTATTTGCAATGCAACAGCAGGTCTGAGCAGCCTGCCCACAGGGATTTTAATTCCATATGCTTCCCTGACAATACACTGTTTGCACCAACTAAATGCTACCACTTTGAGAGGTATAAATCAAATATAAGGTATTCACCCTATATATATACACACCATATATCTACCAAATCAAATTGATATATTCTTTAATGCCACCACTTTGAGATGTATAAATCAAATATAAGGTATTCACCTTATATATATATATACATCATATATCAACCAAATCAAATTGATATATTTATATATATGTATATATTCTTATATATGCATCCAAGAGTCCTACTGAAGCTGGGTTTGGAGTGATGGCAGCACAGGGGACCATAACCTATGTCCCTTCTGCTAATCAACCCTCAGAAAAAGAGTAGGATAGAGGGTCCTTAGCTATCCAAGTGGGAACAGTTAAACCAAAGAATTCCTTCTTTTGAACCAATGCTATCAGATAGTTCAATAAATTCCAGTAGGTAAGAAAGCATATCACATTGCCTGAACACCAAAATGGCACAGTGTGTGAAGAAAACAATATTGAGAGTAACCTTCAATATTTCAGTAAAACAAACCTGATTATTTCCTCCACCTGTGCAGTTTTTTCGAGCTGTCTGATAACAGCAAGGGCAGGATCTAAGGCTAAACAACTCACCTGAGCCCCACTCACACCAAGCACTCCAGGGAGCAGAATTCCAATCCTTCAGTCACCAGAGGTGAAAAACCAATCATTTTTGTCCAGGTTTAAATCCAAATTCCAATCCTTCAATCACCAGAGGTGAAAAAACAATCAATCATTTTTGTCCAGGGTCAAATCCAAACAGCTCTTTCTCGTCTGCACTCATTGAAGGAAAGAGCAGTTCCCCTCTCCTCCATCCTTACCCTGACTTCATCATGCAAGGAAAGTTTCCATTGTCAGGAAGCACTTTGGAAATCACCAAGGAGGTTTGGCATTATGGGCAGTGACTGGAGGAGGGATTTAAAAGAAGGGGAAGAAGTGAAAAAGAAGAGTGTAAATACCCCCTGAGGTTGTTTCTGCTCCCTCAGTGCCCCAAGGAGGGGAAGGAGCCAGACCTAATCCCTCCTTGCAGCACCAGCCACGTGCCTGCCCTGCTGATTCATGCCTTGGGCAGGGAATTGCAAGGACACGGGGAATTTTTATCCAGTGCCTGCCAGGAGTCTGACACCCAGCAAAGGGGATGTCAGGTTTGTATTTCTCTGAGAGAATAGGTCAGCACAATTAATGGTGGGGGTTTTGGGGCTTGGCTGAAAGACATTTACTAGAATAGTTAACCTGAGTTTGAGCAACCTCACAGAAGTGTGTTAAAGGTAATATGTGGAAGAGGGATTCGCTTTCAGCTTTGCCAGTGGAGGAAATACCAGTAATAATAATGTATTCAACACATCAGCAACTCCCCCACAGTCACTATTCACACTACATTTAATACAAGAACCAGAAAGCAAGGGGTTGAATCACAGAGATGAGCTGGGAAGCTGCAAATAAATAATACTTTAACTACAGCCTTCAGACAGATTCAATCCCACCACAGGACAGCACTGCAAACCATCACACTCCCCCAAAAAACCTCAAGGAGCTAAAAGCTTTTCTCCCCCCAGTTCTGCTGCTTAACCCACAAAGCACAATCACAGGTGGCAGTGCTGGTGACCACAGGGCCCTCTGAGTCTCAGCCCTCATGCCCAGCTCTTGACACTCCTCCCAGCTGCTGTCCCCTCCTTCTGACCAAGGTTTCCTGCCCTGCACTGGGGCAGCAGAAATCAAAGCACTCCCTCCACCCTCAGCAGCCTCAGACACCTTCTCACCATGCCCTGCAGAAGGTGAAAAGCTTCTCCTCTCCTCCTCTGCTGCAGAGTGTCCAGCCAGGGGCTGTGCTGCCTGAGTCACTCCCCACCAACACTGGAGACCAGGAGGAGGCTCCTCACCCCAGCAACTCCTCTCTCTTGAATCATTCAGGCTGGAAAAGACCTCTCAGATCATGGCGTCCAACAGCTGACTCAGCACCATCAACCTTCCCACCTTTGCCCAGTGAGGTTGAGGTAAGGCACACGCAGGGAGCAACCTGAGCAGCTCGACCCACCCTCCTCTTCCTCCCAGCCCCTGCAGAGACCTCCCTGACCGACCTGCTTGTGCATCCAGTTTCATTTTTGCAACCTCCACCCTGCTGCTCGGGGCCTTTCTTCCTTTTGGGGATGAAAAGGGCCCTGTAACCCAGGGCACAGCCAGGCCACAGGTCTGACAGCAGTTCCTGTCACTGCCACGGGTGGGAAAACACCCAACACAGCCCTGACAGTGAGTAAAAGCTGGAAAGCAAAGTGAGAACTGGGCAGTGCTTTCACAAAGCCACAAACACACACTGCTGCAGCACCTGAGGCTGAGTGCTCTGGCTCTGACTTGCCTTGTTGTTGTTTCCCCCCCAGTTTCCCCTTGTGTAAAGCTGGGCTGTTTCCTGAAGAACTTCCTAACCTGGCTCTCGTGTCAGGCCTGGCTGCCCAGGCTCAGTGGGGATGGAGCTGCCACGCACTCCCAGCCCAGCCAAACCCCTGTGCTGCTGCTGCTTGGCTCCTCTGCCTTCTAGAAATGGCCAAACTTGTTTGCAGAGGGACTAAAAAGAAAATAAAATGAACTTGCAGTCCATCATTTTCCTATCTGCTACAGTGCACACTCACACTTCTTCCCCAGGAGCGCTCGTATTCCAGCAGATTAAGTTTTCAATCTGCATTCTGGTGGGGAGATGGCACCTTGTGTCAAATCCAACAGCTGGAGGAGAAACTTCCCACATCATCATGACCTGAATTTGTCCTCTTCAGATGTTCAAATTAAAGTGTTTGAGGAGTGTAGGCTGCACCTGTATTTCCCTGCCTGGGGTGTGATGCAAAACTAAACTGGACCCTTGCTTGGAAAAAGCAAGCAAAACAGATCACATCAAGCTCAGAGCTGTTTGATAACATGCACATCAAATTTCTCCTCTGAGCAGGCACACAACACTGACCTCTGAGGAGCCAGAACTAAACCAGGGAAATAAAGCAAATAAATCTGCCACAGGAGGATCACAGAGCTGCAAACTGAACTCACCTCTATTTACTGCAAGTAAAAATCACTGAGCTCATCTGCCATCAGCAGCACAACACAGGAGAGGCACAAACACCAAATTTAAGATCACTTTGCATGGCTGACCAAAAAGGAGAAGTAATGCATGTCAGGCTAAAAATGCATTAAGAAACAGAACCATTTGGCTCTTGAAATCCTAATCCTTGATGTGCCACCACAGAGCTTTTTTGGGACAACACCTGAACTGCAGAACCCTCAGGCACAGCTTGAAGGCAACACAGCCAAACTGCTTGTGGTCTGCCAGAAGGAAGGGAAGAAGCAAAGAGGGCACGTCAGAAGTGAAGGAAGGGCTGATGGTGGGGACATGTCCCTGCTCCTGCTCGGCCTTACGGGGTGCTACTGGCAACACTTGTCACAGCACTTGGGACAACCCCGTCCAGAGCACAGGAAATGCCTGGGAAGCAAATCCCCAAGGCAGATGGCAAGTGAGAAAGGGCACAGAGCAATGAAGTGGTGCCAGTGTGTGATGCTCCAAGGAAAGAGTGGTGTGGCAAGGCAGATATGAGATAAACACGTCTCACTCTTGCTTTGTAGTATAAAAATCCTGGTTGAAAACATCTGCAGACTGGTTCCCACTGCCCCCAGCACCAAAGCACTGGGACTTTGCTTACACACAGCCCCCCCCCCCCCCTAAATGCCTGAAAACCACCTCAGAGGAGGAGATGAGGCTCGATGCTTCATTACTGTGGAAAAGAGGTGCAGTTTTTAAGTGGAGGTTGGAGGGCTGCTCGTTTCATCAGACATTCCACTCTCTTAGATCAAACACATCCTGGAGCCCAAAAGCAGAAAGAGAAGTCTCCATGGGTATTCTTCTTCTCTCCCTGCCCCCCTCCCTTTTTTCTTTTTTTTTAAAGGCTCCTGTTGAGCAATAGATTTCCTGTGATTAGCTCACTTCGTGCTGATTATAGCTCACTTCCTCCCAGGGATTAGCAGAAAGCAGCTTTCTGACAAGTTTTTATTCAGATGGTGCTACCTCGCCACAGCTTCCTGCCCCATCACTAACAGCCTCTCAGTTCAGCAGCTCAACAGCTTGAAATTATTTCACTGCTGCAGGAAGAAAATCCACGAAACCAGCAAATCTCAGGCCCGACTTCTCCATGAAAAACAAAACAAGCCTTTTGGGATGTTTAGCTTTCCAACTCGAAGCCCTTGGATCCACGAGATTTACTTAATCAGATCCAAAAAGGAGGTTTTTTGGAACACAACGAGAC
This sequence comes from Lepidocolaptes lacrymiger, assembly GCA_035584035.1. Lineage (NCBI taxonomy): Eukaryota > Metazoa > Chordata > Aves > Passeriformes > Dendrocolaptidae > Lepidocolaptes > Lepidocolaptes lacrymiger. Next base: position 20,971,034 of record JAXCLP010000010.1, read on the forward strand.
TACCTTCAGAGACCGAAAATACTTATCTCATCATTTCAACTCAGAAAATTGAGCAGAAAAAAAACCCAGCAGTGGCAGACAAAGAATTACTTTCTTGCAGACTTGGCAAAGGCAGCTGCAGATCTTCTGCCTGCCAAGAGAGGACTGGTGCAAAAGCACGGAGCAGAGAAGCAGGGAGAGCGGCCAGGAGGAGCCAGAGGGACAATCCACTCCACCTGCAGTTACTGGAGACACGTGGGGATGCTCCAGGGATGCTCCAGCCATCCCACCCCTGGCAAGACAGGCACCAACCTCCCCAGGACCTGCTGGAACACGTCCTTCTTCCAGCTTTACAGGGGCTGGCTGGGATAAAAGGGTTTGGGCAATCCCAAACCTGGGAATGCTGAAGTTGTTTTTATTCAGCTTTCCTTTGTGGGGAGGGGGGAGGAAACTACACGAACCTGAAATACCCCCCAGAAGCTCAGAGCTTCCTAATTTAGAACACAAACAAGATACTCGCCCTTCTAATGATGCAGTTGGGAAAACAGTAAAAACAGAAATAAAAAATATTTCCAATAGATTTCTCATTCAGATTTCCAAAGGGACACACAGTGACCAAACCAACCATCATGAAATTTATGAACAGGTCAGATCCCTCCTTACCACCTTCCCTTTCCTGCTGCCTGTGTCAGAGGAAAGAAATAAGAGTCCCACTGTGAGGAGAGGATAGGAGAAACTCAGTCTGATTTGGCAGAACCAGACTGGATGACACACAGAACATACTCAGCTGAATTCTTTCCAGTTTGGCTTTTTCTGACCCCTTAATTTCTCTGTGATTTTTGCTTAGTCATAGAAGGGAAAACACAGCACAAACAACTGCTCTTTAATTGCCAAATGATAAAGAGAATGGGAGGCGGGGAAAGGAGGATAAAAATCATGGTTAAGCAGAAGAAATAAAATAAAAGGCAGAAAAGAAACTATCTTTAGTGCAGAAGAATGAATAGCCTCTAAAACACTGTAATAGATGTGCTTCCCATGGACCAAGTTACACAAGACAAATATCCTATTCAGGGGATATTTCAAAGTGCTCCTAAGGCTTCCTGAAAAGAAATATTCTTCAAACCCACTGCCAAAGTCCATTACAACCTGAAGCAATTACTGACTCCTTAAGGCACCGAGCAGATGTGCAGAATCCTGCACTGCAAGGCAGCAATCAGGCTGCAAAAATGTCCTTTTTGACATGAAAACAGATCCCAGCCTTCTGAGGGAGGCTGTGAATGACACAGATACCAACAGGAAAAATCTGAATAGGCCCAGACTAGAGACAAGATGTCCAACAGACCTGGTGAAAGCCCGTCAGGGCACAGAAAATTTAAGCAAATGAAGGATCCTTCACTGAACACAGGGCCACCTGTGAGTGTTGTGATTCATCCCCACCTTGTCCTTTGAACCTGCAGAGTGATGAGCCTGAGCCATCACTTCTGCTGCACCAAACAAACTGGTCCTGCTCACCTGTGGGGGCATTTCCCCACCAGGGAACCAGGAACATCCCTGCTTGATCCCCTCTGGAACAGCCCCAACACCACCACACCAGAGAGGCCTCAGAAGGCACTTCCCAGCTGCCTTTATTTCCCATTTCCCCCAAGTCTGGCAGCAAAACTCACCTGGGCAAGGCAGCTGGTGACAGCAGCACCCAGAAATGAGCCAGAGGGGTGAGCTGAAGGACATGGATGTCCATTCCCACCTTGCTCTGAGCCCTTGCAGGCCCAGGGACATCCAGGAATTAAACCAAGAGATCCATTCCCCCCCTCTCCTGCAGGGCTGGGGAGTTGCCTCCCACCAGCTGAGTTCAGTCTCATTTTCCACAGCCCACAGCCAGAGTTTTCCTTCAAGGAACCATTGTGCAAAGATGCCTCATGATAACACACGACTCCAAGGTGTTGGAACCAGCCTGTTCAGTGCTCAACAAGGAAATTACCCCTGCCCTGCCTCCTGAAAGTCCTGAGTCAACTGAAGGCAGCCGGGGCAGCCGGAGGCAGGCACAGCACATGCAAATCCTGCACTCGAGGTGTTTGTGCTTACTCATATTTCACCACCTAGCAGGCACCTTTCAGCCTTTCCTTTCATGAGCTGAGGTTTTCTGAAGATCAAAGGAGAATGGGGAAAAGGGCAGGCAGGGAAAGTTTACAAGAAAATATTTTTTTTTTTTTTTAAAAGTCTGCATCTCCTTGCTGAGACTGTCTCTTAATTAAAGCTGACATTTCCAGGCAGGGAGGGACCACACATTCCAGAGGGAAATATGGGAATAAAGGCTGCCCTGCACGAGGTACCTGCACAGCCTGGTGCTCCTGGTATGCACAGCTCTTCAACCTGGGCATGCACCACCCACCAGCACCAGGACACAGCTCTGAAAAGGTCAGGCAGCTGATGGGGTGCAGGAGAATGACCCTAAGAGGGGAAAAAAAGCTTTTTTTTAACTTTTTTAATAACCTCTGGAAATCTTACAGGGCAATGGTAAGACAAGGCCGTGGCTTCCCCACCCAGACTAGAAGTAACTGGGAAGAGGAGAGGTAACAAAGTGTGTATGAGGATGGCAAAATCAGAAGGAATCCAAGGCTAAGGCATCTGTCACACCCTCATCACACTGCTGGAGCTGTCAGCTATGGGAGAAAAAGGAATAATAAGGGGAAAGATGAAATGTCTCCCTCCAGAAGAGCTCTCTTCTCCACAGGCACTCAGAATAGAGCTCTTTGTTTCTCTCTAGTGGCTGCCCAAGGCTTGGTTCCACTGCAGTCAACCCAGAACAGCCCTGGGGGCCAAACCCTCAACCCTTCCCACACTGCCAGCCTGCCACGAAAAGCTACAGTGGGAACTCCTGCCTCTCTCAAGGCAGTTCTGGCAGATGCAGTGCCCACCAGGGCACACCAGGGCACTGCTGCCACCCAGGTGACCACAGCCACTTGGAAGGGTTTGGCAAAACCCCCACCTGACCCAAGCCCAAGACAGGTCCTTCTCCATACCCAAACTGGACACAAACTCAGCCAGAAAGAGCGAAGGCTGCAAGAAATCAAATGCAGGACCTGTACATGCCAAAACCCTCTGAGCGTGGCAACAGGTCTTTCCAAAACCACCCCCTGCCCTGAGATGATTTGGGTGGGCATGGCTCATCTTCCAGTTCTAGCAGCACCACACAGAAACCAGAGATCATTTTTCCTGGGAGATTTATATTCCATTTGTGCCTAAAGAGACTACACTGCCTTCTTCAAACACTCAGACCCCTAACAAGAGGAGTGTTCCCTGCAGCATCCCACTTTGCACTGGGCAAGTTCACCCATGGCTGGGAAAGCTGCCCATGGAAGGGACCACAAAGATCAGTCAGTGCCACCCCTGCCATGGGCAGGGACACCTTCCACTGTCCCAGGGTGCTCCAAGCCCTGTCCAACCTGGCCTTGGACACTTCGAGGGATCCAGGGGCAGCCACAGCTTCTCTGGGATTCAACCTGTGCCAGGCCTGTCCACCCTCACAGGGCAGAATTGCTTCCTAACCTGTCTAAATCTCTCCTCTCTTAGTTTAAACCCAATCCCCCTTGCCCTCTCACTATCTGCCCATGTAAAAAGTCACTCTCTCTCCTTTTTAGAAACCCCCTTTAGGCACTGCAAGGGGCTCTGAGGTCTCCCTGGAGCCTTCTCTTCCCCAGGTGAACCCCCCAGCTCTCCCAGCCTGGCTCCAGCCCTTGGAGCATCTCCATGACCTCCTCCAGACTTACTCCAACAGCTCCACACATTTCTTCTGCTGAGGTCTCCAGAGCTGGATTCCCAGTGGGGTCTTTTAGTTACTTACTGAGAAAGCAACAGGCTCAGGAATGGTTACCCCAATATTTCCCTCCCAGCAGCAGCAGCAGCTCAGGCTTGTGGGATGGAATCAGATCTTTAGGAAAAAGCAAGTAGGGAAAAAGCATGAAAAGCCCCAACCTCTTCTGTGTCCTTACTACCCCATACACTTCTTACAATTCATAAATCAAATGTCTGATAAAAATACCTGGAACACATCGATGTAAATAAGTGTACAATGGCTCAAACACCAAGGGTGAGGGATTAAAGTCATCACACTGTCCAACTGATTTCATGCATCCCACCAATAGCAACTCCCTCAAAGTGTGTTGGTATCCATGACTATTTATATGGGATGCTGCAGCACTAGGGCCATAAAAATTGATTTCACAGCTTAAGAGTGAAATCCTTTTTAAAACATAAAAAATGCAGAATGAAGGACACCATTACCTGTTGGATAGACAAGAGGCCTGTGAAAATTCCCACCACACAGGATAACCAGCATCCTGGGAAGCTGAAGAGCTTCGAAAGAAAGCTGTCAAGTTCAAATAATATTGGAACAGTTGAGAAAATGGAATATCGAAATTATAAAGCTACGAAAGACTTTAAAAAACCTACTTGTACTGTTGTACCAATTCTGAGTTTAACACAAGCTCGTCCCTGTGCCTGTTCAATAAACAATGAGGGACATTCCCACAGGCACCATGATAAGATTGCAGTGAAATCTTACAGAGCAAGAGCAAAGCTTCAGAAATTGCATTTTCGTGAGGCTCAGGCATTTACACCTGAAAAGGATGCAGTTCCAGCCCCAGTTCTACCTTACTACCTTGTGTGCAATCCTAAAGCAGCTGAGGATGTTTGTGAGGATGAGACTGAACTCACCTAAAACATTTTTCTTGCAACAAATGAGCAAGGAAGCCTTACAAATTCTGTGATCATGAAAACTCAAACAGGTTTTTTTTTTAATAATGAAAAGAGTTCTCCTCTCATAAAATGTATTTTAGCACTGGAAGGAGCTAAGCTTAATATGATACCTGTAGAAGTGGTCAGCTTTCCAAGAGTTTGTCATCTAAGGGATGATTTTCTCAGGTCCTTTCAATTGTTCAGAAAACAGGAAGCGAATTTCAGAGAGCCATTTCAAGAGAGCAAAATGGAGATAAAGATCTCGATTAAACTTGGCACCAAAGAGAGTCCCCAGAGCATCAGTTTGAGCAGCCACTTGCCACCAGTCTGTCCCCACGCCACTCACTGGGACAGGGCCCATTGTCCACTGCCATTTCCACTTTCCCAGAGAAGCTGTGGCTGCCCCAGCCCTGGGAGTGCCCAAGGCCAGGCTGGACAGGGCTTGGAGCACCCTGGGCTGGTGGGAGGGGGGTGGAACTGGAGGAGTTTTAAGGTCCCTTCCAACCCAAACCATGCCATGGTTCTATGGCCGAGTGTTTGTGGGCACAGAGGCAGAAACCAGAAAGAAAGCACTGGTGATACCCACATCTTGCTTAGCCAAGGGACAATAAAGACAATAAAGAGGAATATTGACAAGTCATTTGACAAAACCCTTCAGGGTTGGGCAGAAAAAGCAGCTTCAGCAGCACAGGAAACACCTTCACCAAAAAAATTTGTTTTGCTGGACAAAGTCATTGCTACCACAAATTAAAAATCATTTCATCTTGATGTTTTCACTTCATTCTTGGCATTTATTCCCCAAAACTTCTTCCTAGTTTTTTTTAAGACCCTCAAACTTTATTAGGAGATGCTCCAAGCTCTACTCAGATTGCTGTGAATGTATAGATTTCCCAGGTGTCTCTGACTTCTGCCACAGTAAAGCCACATCCAGGTTTACTGAGCCTGAGTACATTTCCTTGTGCTCCAGAAAGACTTTCCAGTCTGCACAAAACAAGCCAAGGAGAATCAGAAAAATACCTCTCAGAAGTGCAACACTTTGCAGTGGAATGATTATTAATAAATGAGACAATAAAAGACATCACAACTCTACCCTGCTTGAGAGGAAACCATCCAAACCAGCTGCACTGAACCATCCTGAACTTTGCTTTTCCATTTGCAGCAGCTACCTGGAGAAATAATCCTTGCTGAAAAACCTCCAAAAAATAAATATATAAAAATATAGAGAAAATGGGTCCAGAAGCGCTGGAAAGAAACTCAACACATACTTGAGTTACTGCAAAACAGCCTCATCCCAAAAATCAGGAGGGGCTTGCCTGGATTCTCTGGCTTCTTTACCACAAGGAAGCCTTTCCCAAGCTTGCACACTGGTATCAAAGAGCCTTGGCATGCTGGCATCAAATTAAAATTAACCCTTCTTGCTGCAGAATAGCTCTGAAAATCCCAGATCTCACTTGACTCCTTGCTTGTCCCACTCAGGGGTGAGAGCAGAAAGTATTTCACACTTGGTGACGATGCCCCAGCTCCGACAAATCAAAGGCTTCATTTAATTTATGGCTGTAAGAGCTGGCACTTCCCACGTTGAAAGTACAAGGCTGTTTCAAAAATAAAGAAATAATTCCACAGCATTAGGAACCTGTTTGCTGTGGCACTGCTGAGTGAGGAGCTCCTGTTCCCTCTTGTGTCTGATCCGAGCTCACATTCCGTGACAAATGCAGGAGGAGCACAAAACCAGACAGGAACTCTGGCTATTCCAGCCCATCAGTGTCAGATCACTCAGCAAAACTGCCAAGCCAAGTTTAACCCCAGGGATTCCTCCTGCAGCAGTTTAGCCCCTGCCAGGGATGCCCACACTTAGGGATGGCACAGATTGGGGTGGGCAGGGACCCAAAGGCCCTGGTTTGGGGCCAGGGCAGAGCCAGACCCCTCCTATGGCCCTGCACCCCAAACTGGGGCTGCTGCCCCTTACCCAGAGGGCAAAACCTGTAATTATGGTCAGTATTTCTGCCTAAATTAATGGCAGCAGGTGCATTTAACATGCATTTAACATTTAAAATACTTCACACTAATATAAAACAGCAAATCTACCTTTCATTAATGTTTTTGAGTTTTAAAAGTTGCTCACTTCCCAAAGCCAACATTAAACAATTAGCAGATAACTCACGAGCTCAAGTGCACTTTCAATTCAGCCCCTTCCAAGGAACTATTATTTCCACAGGAATCTGCCCAGCCAGCTCCTGCCTGAAGCCCAAATCCCCAAATCCCTTTAAAACAGGATGGCCTTTGCTGAAGACAGGCTTGGGGGAATGATATTTTCATTCCTCCAGGCTCTCAATTTTCTGGAGAGGAAATGGGTTAAATATTTAAAGGTGATTTTTAAAAAGCATCTTCCAGGAACAGCTTTTCCTTGCTCTTGTCCAAGAGATACCTCTGCTAGTTAAAGGAGCTCTAAAATGACTGTAAATGAAACACAAATGCAACAAAGAGTAGAAAGTAGTTTCTAAAATAAGCCTCATGCCATCAGGTAACTCTAATTTCAGTCATTAGAGGAGCTCTGGGGAAGCCTCTGTGTGCTGACAGTTAAACTTCTGTGGGGACACACCGAGTCAAACCCCCAGCACCTAAAGAGGAAGCAGAAAACTTCAGAACAGAAAAGTAGAAGTTGAATTGGAAAGACTTTTCAGGGCATTTCCACTCCTGAATAACACCTGCTTCATACCATGGTAAATCCTTCCTTAGCTCTGGACACCACTGAAATCCCACTCCCTGCTGCCTCGATGTGCTTGTGTTTTACATGAAATTACAGAAACAATGAAACTGCCTTAGCAAAAGGACCCCTCTAAAGACAATTCTGCTAATTGGCAGACAGAAGAGCCCTGCCCAAAGAGTCAAATAACACTCAGCCTGGGGTATTGCCAGAGCTCCCACCTCTTGGGAAACCACGACCCACCAATTATACAAAGCCCCCAATATTTTCATGGGGCCTTAAAAATATCTCCCTAGCAAGGTGTGCTCATTCAAACAATTCTGAGCAGCAGCACATCCATCAGCAGCTGAGGCAGAGACTTTTAAAAGCATCTTGGACTTCACAAACAGCAATCACATACATCAATTTGAGGATTTCAAAACCCACTTGCTTTGCCTGAAGGGCTCCCTCACCAATTTCTGAAGCTTTTCAATGCACTGGAACCTTTAGAAAGCACGAGGAATTCCTGTTGTGAATTCACAGTGTGTCCAATCAGAATTGTATCAACAGAAAACCCAAAACTCCTCTCAATTTTAAGGTATTTCCCTAGCACTTATATCCCTGCCTACCAGGTGAGACATTTTCAAAGCCTGGTTAATCCCTGTTCCCAGCTGAGAAAATAAAAAGAAGCTGAGAAAACAGAAAGAATGAGCCACTTAAAAAAAAGAAAACCTGGCAAGTCTGAGAATTAGGAGAAAACCATCATTTCCAGCTCTCAGTGGCAGACACTGATCACTGCATCAGTCAAAATACAAACACTGCAGTGTGTAGTTTCACATTAAAGGAAATAATTTCACCAGCTTTAGGTAAAACCACGCTCTGAGCTCCCACCAACCTTGAGAGGCGCAGTAAGGCTTGAGCATAAACACAGCTCCATCTGCACCTCACATCCCCAGCTGGTCACCAGGAGACCTCTTCTCACCTGAAAACATCTACTACCCCTCACCTGCTGTACTTAGATGCAAACAAGGGCTTTCTAAAGTCCCAACAAGCTCAGGACTCGGTAATTCCAAACAGGAAAGCCCCATTAGAGCCCTCAGGCTAAAATGAAACTGCCTTCAAGACCTGCCCTGCCCAAGGGCTTCTTGTCCTTTGCCCCCAGGTGAGTGCCCTGCACTCCCTCCTCCCGAGGCTGGCAGCAGATGGAGCCTCCTCTGTGGCCTCCTCCTGGTCAAAGTGACCTTGCCAAGAGGCACAACCAGCCCAAGTGGACTTTATCGCTGCTAGAGAGAGCCAGCCTGGCACCCCAGGGACTGGTTATCTCTGGCACTGCTGCCCTTGGGAGGGCGAGTGGGAACCTCGGCGTTGGCACCTGGCAAGGTGCAGTCCCTGGCACTGCCAGGTGGGCACAGCAACCCCCCAGGAGGGCACTGTGCAACTACAAAGCACCCTTGGAGTGTTTGGGGCTAGACAGTCACATCTGAGTTAGGTTTGGGTGAAACTGGGGCTGGTACAGCCTGCCCTGACTCACCCCCAGCCCAAAGCAAAGCCTTTGCTTTGACAGGACAGCAGAGCAATCACAGCCATTGCATTCCCAGGAGGAGAAGGGAAAGCTCCACAAGCACCTTCCTCTGCCCTTTCCCAAGTGCCAGCAGCAGTATATTCCTTAGGGGGAATGTTAATCCAAAGGGCCTGGCTGCTCAAGCCCCCTCCTTCCCCTTGCTCTCCCCACCACCATCTCCTCCTGGCTGCTTTGGAGACTCAGCTCCCTCCCAAAGCCCTGTCCCAGGCCTTGGGATTCTGCTGGGGCTCTCCTGGGCCCGGCCACCCAGAGCAGTGCCTCTCACTCGGGCTTGTTTGCAGAACAAAGAGCTGCTTCTCTGGTGGGGCGGCCACGTCAGAAAATGTGTGTGTTGTGAGGAACGAGAAAACACTGGCACAAACCTCCTAAAGCAAAGAGCAGATAAAAGGGGGGGAAAACCCAAACAAAACCAACCCAAGGCAGATGGAGGAGTGTTGAAGCAGAATTATCTTATTAATAACACACAGACCTAGACTGGAGTCCCCATGGCTTTTCTTATCAGCACAAGAGCAAAATCTGCAGCATCAATCAATCAATCCCCCAAAATTCTAAAGTTATTCCAGTAATTCCAAAGGTGGATAATTTTCCCTTTTAAACACAGCCAAGATGCTGACAAACAATGCAAGCACACGTGGGATTTTAAAAGGGTGTTGTTTTAAAATAACCCCAAGGCTGGAGCTGCCATTTGTGGTCCAACATCCAGTCCAGAGAGGGAGCACGAGCAGGTGCCTCCAGGAGGAAACTCCCCCAAGATGGCCAAAGGTCCAAGTCGTCTCCCAGGACAAATTTGATCCCAGTAAATCAAGCTGTGACAAGCAGAGCACAGGCCTTGCATTCACTGCCCACTCTGCATGGTGTTAAGGAGTGCAGCATATCCAGACAGAGCCCTTATCGCACAGGTAAGAGCCTGGTGTTTTAAACAACCATGTGTGCCCAAAGAAGAGCCAAACTGCACACACCACTCAGACAGCACAGAGCATTCCCAGTTGCTCTTCCTTCTTCTGCCCTGGCCTCAAGAACTGCAATATCCACCCAGTGAACTTTGGAGTGAGGCCTTTCCTGCCTCTACAACCTTACCCAGTGCACTTTGTTTAAAGGGCTCCTACGGGCTCAAAGATTCTCCTCAAAAACTCATAATGCAAAGGCTTTGCATTTCTGTAATTCCTCTTTGATTCTATTTTATTTCAGTCTGTAACAATGAACAACATTATTTTTAACCTGCCTCCACAACATCCCTGTGAGTTTAACTGCCTTCATCTCCAAAATGAAGAAACTGAAGCACTGAGCAGCAAGTCCCTGATTTTTAGGGAGATACCACTCCAGAACTCACAACCTGAGGACACTCCAGCTGCAAAGCCAATCCCACACTCTCTAGAACAGGCCCTGGGGATTTTTTTCAGGTATAAAACCCACCAAAAACCAGGCAAAACTCAGAGAAAAACAGAGCTCCGATGATGAAATAATATCCCATGTGTGAATTGCCCCTAACATTGCTATTACCTCCCAAATAATGAATAATGAGTGCATTATGCTGCCAGGCAGCACGTGAGCGGGGCTGCCTTGGCTGCAGGCACAGCACAGCTCCTCGAAAGCAGCCCAGGAACCCTCTGCTCCCAAAATCAGCCTCTGGGGATCAGGCTAAACCCAACCTGCCCCTCCCTGCTGCCCAGCACCCCCCAACCTACCGAAACCAGGGAGATTGGGAAGGAATTGTTCCCTGGGAGGGTGGGCAGGTCCTGGCACAGGTTGAATCCCAGAGAAGCTGTGGCTGCCCCATCCCTGGAAGTGTCCAAGGCCAGGCTGGATGAACTTGGAGCAGCCTGGGCTGGTGGGAGGTGTCCCTGCCCATGGCAGGGGCTGGAACTGGAGCTTTAATGTCCCTTCCAACCCAAACCACCCCGGGATTCCGCGATCCTAAACCCGCCCTGGGCGGCTTTGACGGGATAAATCCAAAAGGCAGCAGCAGAAACGCGGTGGGGCGGAGAGGAGAGGGCGAGGAGGGGCTGGGGCAGAGCCTGCCCGGGGCCGGGGCGGGGAACGGGAATGGGAATACAGACGGGGACGGGAATGGGGCCGGGAATGGGAATAGGAACGGGAATGGGAATGGGGCCGGGAACGGGAATAGGGCCGGGAACGGGAAGGGGAACGGGAATGGGGCCGGGAACGGGAATAGGGCCGGGAATGGGGCCACGAACGGGTCCGGGGCCGCGCCCAGAGCTCGCACCGCGCGGGCCCGGGCCGGGCCGGGCGCACAAAGCGCGGGGGGGCGCGGCCGGCAGGTGCGAGCGGACTCACCGTGTGGGGCGGCGCCGCCGCCTGGGCGGACGGACGGACGGGCAGACAGACAGACACACAGACAGACGGGAGGACAGACGGGCTGGGCCGGGCGCGGCGGGACCGGGACCCGGCGGGGCGGCGGCGGCGGCGGGGCCCGAGGGGAAGCGGAACCACCGCGCGTGGCCACAGCCCGCGGGGGCGGGCAGGGGAGGGGCACCGCCCGGGCACCGCCCGCCGGAAGTGGGTCCGGCGCGGGGCAGCATGGGAGTTGGAGTCCGCACCTCGCTGGGGGGGACACCGCTTTCTATATAAATATGGTTTTTTATATGTTAATATATATTATATATATAATTTATACATATAAATATATATTATAATTGTCTGGGACACAGCCAGAGAAAAATAAAAGAGCCCAACAGCCCTTAAATGTGTATTTATATATAATGTCTTTATATCCATATAACATATATATTTATAGAGATTGTAGATATTTTATATAGTATATATTATATATACATTATATATGTTGTCTATGATATAATATAATGTCATGTAATATAATATAATGTAATATAATATAATACATCCATATCCAATATGATATATATTATGCATAATAACTATTTAACATATATATATATAACAGAGATTTATATAGACATATATATTTTTATATTTCTATATATGTATATATATCCTTTTTCCAGGAGCTTTGACCCCTGCAGCTGGATATTACCCACATCCTGAGGAAAATAAAAGAGCCTAAGAACCCTAAAAAAATTGTAAATATATATGTATATCTTACATATTTATATCTACATATATATTTATATATGTATATTAGAACATATTTATAACATTTATTTATAATTATAACATATATTTATATAGATTTTATCTACTTGATATAGTATATATTATATAATATATACTTTATATATGTTTCCCATGATGTTAAATATAATGTATATTTTATATGTATAGTAAATGTTTTATATATCACATATTTATATATATAACATTTATATCGATTTATATAGACTTTTATATATACACATATGTATGCATATATATACATTATATATTTTCCATGGTGTTAAATATAATGTATATGTTTAGTAAATGTTTTATATATCACATATTTATATACATAACATTTATATATATTTATATAGACTTAGATATATTAATATATATTTATACATATATATATAACATTTACCCTTTTCTTAGGGGCTTTGCCCCCTGTATATTACCCACAGCCAGAGGGAAATAAAGGAGCCTAATAGCCTAGGAAATGAATAGATGTTATATATATATATATATATATATATATATAAATTTCTCACATCTAACATCCATTACATGTAATATAAATGATAGTTAATGTGCATTACCACTACCACAGGAACTCCACTGTGCATATCATGTTCCATTCCATGTGACACATTCCCAGCTCCCAGGGGACAATCCCGCTCTGCCCTCTGGAATCCTGGCATGGCTGGGGCTGGAGGGGCCCCAAACCCCCCCTGGTGCCAGCCCTGCCCTGGGCACTGCCAGGGGATCCAGGGGCACCCACCGCCCGTCCCTCCTCCTGCCACCCTCCAAGGGTCTCCTTTCCATTAGACACACCCCAACCTTTCTCCCCCCACCCTCCCTGGTGCCTCTTGGAGCCCCCCAGCTCAGGGATGGCAGCAGGACACAGAGCAGCTCTCTGTGGTGTCCCTTCCCACCCGAGCCCCCCCTCAGATGTGCCCAGAAACCCAGAGATGACACAGCTGAGCCCCCCCAAAATTCCTGTGAGCCATTTCACCTCCTGCAGCCTGAGCTTCCCCTCCTCTGGCAGTCCCGGTTTGAAGCACCCCATTTTCCTTGCAGGAGGAGCAGGACATACACCAGGCAGCTCCTCCTCACACAGCTTTTGGGGGAAAGACCCACGAAGCCCCCCCAGGTCTGGGCACCTCACACCTCCCAGCCAACGCCTGCTGGTTTTCTGTTTCTCCCCCTGCCCAGAATTCCTACCCTGGTGGTCAGAGAACCCTTGACCCTACATAGAATTCCTGCCCTGGTGGTCAGAGAGCCCTTGTCCCTACACACCTGCTGTATTCCCAAGGGACCCCACTCTCAGTGGCTCTGAGACTTCTCCCTGCAGCCAGGGCCATCACCTTGGCTCCTCTTTCCTGGCTGACTCAGCTCCATGTGGGATCCTCCCAGGATCAATCAGCTCTTGCTGTCTCACCTCTGCATCATCCCTGCACAAAGTACAGCAGCTCTGTGGCTTCCCCCTTCCCTCAGCTCTGCTTCCCATCCCCAGGAGGGCCCTCACATGTTCCCTGAGTCTTGTACCTCCAGACCCTCTCAGCTCCAGCTCCATGTGCAGAATCCAGACCCCCCTCCTGTCCTTGTCTCCCTCCCCAGGCACAGCTTTTTAAACAAACTAGGAGAGGTTTCTGCATTTCTTTTTTGTTATACCCATTAATCTGTGTTCAGAAAGCCTTCACTCCCTACACAGCCTTTAACACCCCATCCCCTTTTCCTTCCCTGCTGTGTTTTGGTCCTTACACACATTAATGATGGATGTGTTGGTGTCTTACCCTTGTATTGAAGTTTTCTTGCCAGGAACATCTAAATACCTCATTTTTGTCTCCAAAACTGCCAGAATTTCTGCACAGGCCTTACAGATCATGCTCTGATGTCCTGGTGATCCCTGTGGGGCTGGCACCTGCATCCTCCTGCATGGCACACCTGGGCACACCTGCTGAATTCTGTGCTGGCTTCCTGACAGCAGCCTCTGCTCTGAGAGAGAGTTTGACTGGCAAATTCCTCTGTGCTCACCACTACTGTGGTTATCAGACCTATTTACAGCTTTTAAAGAAAAACTTGTCTGTTATATTTATTATTAGGCAAATCCTGTGGATTTAAAACCAGCAAACGTTTGTCATGACAAAAAGCATTCCCTGAGAAGCTCTGCCATTCCTCTCACATTTTACATTGATCAGAATGTATCACTCAAGTTGAGATTGATGGGAATCTTGATATATATTTTACTTATGTATTTTTGCCACTTGCAATATTTTTTCTCATTTGTTCAAAAGACAAGAGAGTAGATTTACATTTGATATTAGGAGGAAATCCTTCCCTGGGAGGGTGGGCAGGCCCTGGCACAGGCTGAATCCCAGAGAAGCTGTGGCTGCCCCATCCCTGGAAGTGTCCAAGGCCAGGTTGGACAGAGCTTGGAGCAACCTGGGCTGATGGAAAGTGCCCCTGCTCATGGCAGGGGGTGGCACTGGATGAGCTTTCAGGTCCATTCCAAGCCAAGCCATCCTGTGATTCAAATTTCCTTTCTCAAGGCTCTGACATCAGGGATTCAACCTGTGATTCACAAATGGCATTACCTGGTGTTAAAAAAAACCAAACGTAGACCTTCAGGAGACTAACCTGGCATTGAACTCTGGAAGTCTGAGACGTTGCCATTCCAAGGCGGCAAGCTGCTTTTGGGGCCCGAATTGCGTTGAAACGCAGATTGCTCCCAGACAAAGAGTGCCAGGACAGGGGCGCCTGGATCCTTTCGGAGGGCCGAGGGAGCCGCATCTTTTGCACCCCCGGGCCAAAGGCTGCGGGCTTTCTCCTCGGAGAAAATGGCCGCCGTTCGCGGCCCCAATCCTCAAGGGGAAAATGGCCACTTTGGGGCCCGAATTGCGTTGAAACGCAGATTGCTCCCAGACAAAGAGTGCCAGGACAGGGGCGCCAGGCTCCTTTCGGAGGCCGAGGGAGCCGCATCTTTTGCACCCGCAGGCCAAAGGCTGCGGGCTTTCTCCTCGGAGAAAATGGCCGCCGTTCA
>JAXCLP010000010.1:20986229-21016459 GCA_035584035.1 Lepidocolaptes lacrymiger
GTTGAAACGCAGATTGCTCCCAGACAAAGAGTGCCAGGACAGGGGCGCCGGGCTCCTTTCGGAGGGCCGAGGGAGCCGCATCTTTTGCACCGGCGGGCCAAAGGCTGTGGGCTTTCTCCTCGGAGAAATGGCCGCCGTTCAAGGCCCGAAACGTGGGGGGGAAAATGGCCCCCTCGGGGCCCGAATTCCATTGAAACGCAGATTGCGCCCAGACAAAGAGTGCCAGGGCAGGGGCAGCGGGCTGCTTAATTGTTCAGCCTGGAGAAAAGGAGGCTCAGGGGGGACCTTCTCTATCCCTACAGCAACCTGACAGGATGGGGGAGCCAAGGGCATCAGGCTCTGCTCCCAGGGAACAGGGACAGGAGGAGAGGGAACGGCCTCAGGCTGGGCCAGAGGAGGTTCAGAATGGATATTGGGAAGAGTTCTTCATGGAAAGGGTTGTCCAGCCCTGGCAGAGCTTCCCAAGGGAGTGGTGGATCCCCATGCCTGGAGGAATTTAAAAGCCATGGGGATGTGGCACTCGGGGACATGGGTTAGTGGTGACCCTGGCAGTGCTGGATTGATGGTTGGACTTGATGATCTTAAGAGGGTTTTCCCAACCTAAATGATTCCATGATTCTAATTTGACCAGGAACAGCCAATTCCTCCCGTTTCTGAGAAGAGGGGAGACTATTTAAGTCTTCTCCTGTCCCAGGTATTCACAGAATGTCTCTTCTCAAATTCATACATAACCCACCTGCACAAGCAGCTTAAAATTCAGAAACTTTAATAACTCCATAGTATTTTTCAAACCCTTAATAACCAATCCCTGAGTCAAAAAGTACA
Source organism: Lepidocolaptes lacrymiger (assembly GCA_035584035.1). NCBI lineage: Eukaryota > Metazoa > Chordata > Aves > Passeriformes > Dendrocolaptidae > Lepidocolaptes > Lepidocolaptes lacrymiger. The sequence goes on from JAXCLP010000010.1 coordinate 20,987,055, forward strand.
AACAGCTCTACGAGAGGCAGCACTATAGTGGAAACAGGCTCTGGGTCAGGAGGAGGGAAGAGGAGCCCCAAAATTCACTGCTGACTGTTGTCCCACTGCCCATAGCAGTGCTTTCAGCTTCCTGAGGCTTTTCCTGCCCTCCATCTGTTCTGACAATTGATATCACATCCAAACTGTCTTCTGGGCTGTGGAAGGTGATTGCAGGCATTAAGACAAAGGAACTCTAACCCATTATGGGACCCTCACACCCTCTAGGATATAAATAACAGCAGAAGCAGGATGCCTTTAGGGAGGTGGTGTAATATCCACTCAGTTTTGCTGGATGGGGTCAGTCACTCCGTATTTCCTCCCTCTGAGCAGGTGCCAGGGGAGAAGTGTCCATGCCTGCAGGTGGCAGTGAGGATGAGGCTGGCACAGAGCAGGGTGGTGAGCAGGGTCACAGCACACACCAGGGAACTGTGCTCCCTGAGCCCCACGGGAACCTCCAGCACCAATTCCTCCTGTGCCTACATGGAAAAACAAAAGGATTGTACTCATTCAACAAGTTGTTCCTTTCTGTCTGCACCTGAGAGGATTAATAATCAGACCCTGATTTAATCAGCCCTCAGCTAAGGCTTCTTCTGGGGTTAAGAATCAAACCCAAGATGGGACAGCCCCTTTGAATCCTCAGCAAACACAGTGCCAGCCACTGCTGCACTGCAAAGCTCAGCCAATGGATCTGCTGCCTCTTGTATCCCTGGATCTCTGCTCCTACACCAGCCTTGCCACTGGGGATGTGCAGGGAATGCCACACGGAGGAGAGCAGCTCTCACAGCGAGGTGATGTCCCTGAGAAGACAGATTTCCCCAAGGTGATCAACTGTTTGGTTTTTCTGTGGGTGCAGGAAGCTCCAAAGTGGTTTTGGACAAGAGCTGCAGAGAGTTCAAACATCTCCAGGAATCTTAAATATAGGAAGGCACATGTGTTACAAAAACAAGGATTTTTTATTATATAAATTAGTGTTATTTCTGAGTTTCTAGGCTACTGTGACTCTTTTGAGCATCAAAGGCAGTTGTTGTCCATGCTAAAGATCCAACCTTCCTTGGTTTGAACACAGAATAAGAAATTTCACCTTTTCCTAAATACTTACCCAGTCAGGTAACAGCAAACAAAGAAAAGTGGTAGGTTTTTTTAAGGATGCTAATCCTTAAAACTTTGCAGTTTTATCCCTCCTTTAGTTAGGTCATTGAGTAGTTTTTCCCTTTGCCTACTCCTCTGAAGGACCAACATTGTAAAGAATTTTAATTTGACCCGTGCCAATTATATCCTAGAATTCCAAGGAAACTAGTAAGAAAATAAAACATAAAAAAAGGTGAAGAGAGCAGCCATCCTGAAGGGCCAGAAGTGACTGTCAGTACAGCAGAAGGGCAGGATGAGCCCCACCAAGAGCCAGTCAGAAGGGAAGAAAGAAGCCTCCCAAAGGGGGAACCACCCAGCTAGTCTTCCCCTGATTAATTCCTGCCCTATGGAAGTTGCTAATCACAGAAAAAAAAACAACAAAAGAGGCAGCAAATGTTAAAAAGAACCAGCAAGGAGAACTCACAGGCCTGTGTGTGGTGCTGTGCCACTGGCAGGGAACGTTTCTTTCGGCCAAACAGGGAGTTCCCACTTCAACAGGCTCCCAACACTCTGCTGCCAGGTGACCTAGGGAAGGCATTGATGCATCAGTAGGAGCCAAGGGGGATGGAGCAACCTGGCCTGCAAGACTTTGCCAAGTAAGAGATCTTTCCCCCCTGACAGCTTGAGAGAATCAGCTCCCTGGGAGCCAAGTGGTGAAAGAGCACTGACAGAGACATGCCAGCTCCCCTGCACGGTCAAAGTGATGCTGGGCAGTCCTTCCTGGGAACTCTGCAACAATTCCCTTCCTGATACAGCAGGTGCCCAAGAAAGAAACTCACCCGTGTGGTGTCTTGGCCCTTTTTTGTTCTTAACAGGGCAAAGAATTCCTGGTTGGCCTACAGATTCCTCAATTTTAGCCATGCAGTTACAATTGTCCCCAAAACAAGTTAAATCATTCCTCCATTTCTCCTTCTTGGCTTTCAGTCAGCACATGTAAGACCTCCCTTTCAATACTTTAAACTTTTTCATATTAATAGGAAACATTTTCCTGCGCTTAAGCAGTAAATGGGGAAGGAAACCATGCAGATTTCACACCCTTTTTTTAAGTGCCCAGGCAGTCTTGCTTGGCCCTGTATTTATCCCAGAAAATCATTGCTCAAATGATGCACAAGTGAAGGTAAAGGAGTTGAAAACCATTACTGTGTTTCACTTGGCAGCTGGCAGGAATGATTTTGCGAAGGGACACAAAATTTGTAGCAAAAATGTAGGATTTAATTGTTCACATAACTTGAAATATTGCCAGTGGGTTTCAGGTTCTTGTTACCTTGGGAGTTTGAGACTGACCATTCTAAGCTTCAGGCAGTTCCTACATCCCCCCTTGTATACAGGGAATGCAGAAACAAAGTGTTAGAAGCCATAAGAATACTTTGATTGCTCTAAGTGGGTGACCGTGGATATGAAATACACCCTGCACAGCTTCAGCTGCCAAGGGAAACACGGAGAAAACCGTGGTTGGAGCAGGAGGCCTTTGGCAAGCAGGGCCTGCTGGGACTGTGACAAACACATGGATTGTGGGCACACCAGCACTTCCAGCTGGAAGAGCCCCAGCAGCACAGGGGCACAGTGGCAGCAGCGTGCTGACAACCCTTCTGCCTTTGCCCAGGCAGCAGGAAGACAATGTGGTCTTTACCAGAGCCACACCTTCCCCTCGTGTTCAAGGGGAAGCACTGGGAGCTCCAGCAGACAAACACAGAGCCCCATTCCAAGCTCTGCACTGTCCACGGAGGACACCACTGAGCATCTCACCGTGGCAGCAGCAGAGCAGCACCTCGGGGCTCTCCAGACGGACCGAGGCTTCCTGCCTGCCTCGGGCGGGCCGGTGGTAGCGGGCGTGGACGGGCACGGCCGCTCGGAAGCAGCGGGAGCAGCGCGGCTCCACCTCCAGGGGCAGCACCAGCACCACACCCGTGGCCGAGTACTCGGGAGCCTCCACGTCAACGACATCAGGGATCAGCACTGCCTGCCAGTGGGGAAGGGGACAGGGGTGGCTGTGGTCGGAGTCCACAGCAGGGGGGATGATTTCCCTCATTCTATTTCCTAACACTTGATTTTTGTGGTCAGGAAGATGAAGTTGGAAATTGTGGCCTTAAGCTGTTCCAAAAGGCCTTTGCAAGTCCCTCTCCAGTGAGAAGTTTAGGGTCGCTGTGCCTTCAGCCAAACCTGTGAGGCATCAGCTCAGTGACGTGTGTAAGCAAGGCCAGACCTGCACCAATGGCACAAAGTGCCCACAGCCTTTGCACCCATGTTTTAACCAAATAAAGCACCCTAGAAGATTAAAGCCACAGCCTTTGCACATCTGTCTACCCAAGACGTGAAGCAAAGGCTGGAAGGTAACACAGAAGGCCTGGATGAAAACAAAGCTGGGAAGCTACTCCATCCAAACACAGGGCATCCAGCTTACAGCCCCCCACTACATTTTGGGGGTTACCCCTTCTCAACCCAAGTGGTTCCCCCACAGCTGCTCCCCTGGGGCTAAGCAGAGGAGCAGCAGCTCCCCAAGTAGGGGGTAGGAACATCAGCAGCACACAACACTAAACTGATGCTGATCAATCCAAGGGATGGTGAGAGGTCACAAAGATGGAACTGTGCAGCATCTCCTTCCAGGGATTAATCCCCTTGGTGCAACGAGCCAGATAATGAGCAAAGATTACAACTCCCTGAGTCCTTGTGCAGACCTCCTGCCATGGGGGCTGTACCTTTGTTAAATTGTGCTGCTGCAGCATGGCCAGCTCGTAGGGATCCACGTAGATTCCCGGTGGAAGTCGAGTTCTAGCTGCCACTGAACATCCTCCTGCATCCACCCCAAGCTCCACCTTCACCAGCAGGTCCCTTCAAACAAGAACAGGAGCAAAACATTTACATCTGCACCTCAGAAGTCGGCACAAAACCCCTGTGAGACATTTCTCAGATGTGCAGGGGCAGCTCTCACACTGTGCAACTAATTCAGAACACAGTTCCCTGTCAGGCCGTGCCCTCCCTCACCACAACTCCACACCCATGGCCAAAAGGAAGTTTCACTTCTTTGTTAACTTCTCAGAAGAACCAACGGCCTCCACACAGGTCTTAGAAAGGGGCCTCCTGTTCTCCCTTCCCTAGAGCTTGTTAATCACTTGATGATGTTAATCCATTCCTGAGACATGCCCAGGGATCACGGCTCAAGTTCAGACAGCTGTGCCTGAAAAGAGAAGCTTCTTCACAGGTAAAATCACCCAGCATGTCATGCTGATGGAGGGCTGGGGGAACACTCACCTGTGAAACCCCTCCTGGAGGAGCTCCTGAGTGACTGTGGTGTCCTGACAGGCTGCCTGCACATCTGAGGTGACACAGACACAACAGGTAAGTGTGTGTGCACAGAAGACACAGAGAGATCACAGAACAGGGACCACAGCACAGAGATCACAGCACACACACACAGAGATCACAGCACACACAGAGATCGCAGCACACACACACAGATCACAGCACACACACACAGATCACAGCACAGAGATCACAGCACACACACAGATCACAGCACACACAGATCACACAGGATCTTTGACAAGTGAAGCTGTATAACCCAAGAACATTTCATCTGCAAAACCTCTCACAGCAGAAGGGAAACAGTATTTGACTGTGACCAACAGCAAAAGAGGCTCCTCGGATCACTGCCCGAGCTGCTTCCCAGATCCCAGAATGGTTTGGGTTGGGAGGGACCTTAAAACTCATCTGGTTCCACCCCCTGCCATGGGCAGGGACACCTTGCACTAGCCCAGGTGGCTCCAAGTTAATCCAACCTGGCCTTGGACACTTCCAGGGATGGGGCAGCCACAGCTTTTTGCCCACCTTGTGCCAGGGCCTGCTCACCCTCACAGGGAGGAATCCCTTCCCAGTATCCCATCCAGCCCTGCCCTGTGGTGTCCTGTCCCTCCCTTCCTTGTCCCAGGTCCCTCTGCAGCCCCCTCGGAGCCCCTGTGGCTGCTGGCGGGGGCTCTGAGGTGCCCCTGCCCCGGAGTCTCCCCGGCACTCACGGAGGGCGCACAGCAGCGCTCCCAGCCCGGCCCGCACCCAGCGCCGCCCGCCCGCCATGGCACCCGCTCCGCGCGGGCTGCCCCTCGCGCCGCCTGACCGCGTGGGGGCCCGCCCGCCCCGCGCTCCGCCGCGCCGCGGCCCGCAGGCGTGGCTATGGGCAGCCCGAGGGGGCCTTCGGAGAAGGGGGCCCTTGGGTCATGGGCTGCTGTAGCCATGGCAACCGTGTGAGAGCGGCCTGAGGAGGAGGAGGGAGAGGAAGAGGAGGAGGAAGAGGAGGGAGAAGAGGAAGAAGAAGCGCAAGAAGCGCCGTCCTGCCCGGCCCTGCGGCCGCCCGAGGTGAGCGGAGGGGCCGGGAGTACAGGAGAGACGCTGAGCGCCTGGAGCGGGCCCGGCTGCGGAGATGCCGAAGGGATGGAGCGTCCCTGTGAGCAGGAAGGGCTGAGGGAGCTGGGGCTGTTCAGCCTCCTGAGGAGACACTGAGAGGGGACTCCCCGTGTCCATCAGTGCCCGCAGGGAGGGGTCAGAGCAGGGACCCAGCTCTGGGACAGGAGGGACGGGCAGGAACTGATTCCCTGCAAGTCCCACCTGGACAGGAGGAAGAACCTCCCTGTGCAGTGACCCAGCACTGAACAGAGACCAGGGAGGGCGTGGAGTCTCCTCACTGGGGATATTCCAGGACCATCTGGACACAATCCTGTGCCGTGTGCTCTGGGATGGCCCTGCCTGGGCAGGAAGGTGGGACCAGGTGACCCTCTGGGGTCCCTTCCAGCCTGACCCTTTCTGGGGTCTGTGGGGGGTGGGAGGGCCCGGCAAAAGTGGCTTTTTAAGTTAAAAGCGGCGCCGTAAAACACCCGCTGATCCAAGGAGGGGCTGCCCTCGTTTGTGCTTCTCCTCCTCACAGAATCACAGACTGGTTTGGGTTGGAAGGGACCTTAAAGCTCAGTTTGTTCCCACCCCCTGCCATGGCAGGGACACCTTCCACTAGCCCAGAGCTCTCCAAGCCCTGTCCAGCCTGGCCTTGGACACTTCCAGGGTGATTAATCTCCATTATTTGGGACATTACTGCAAATTCGAACTCTTTGCTATGTGGCTTTTGGCAACGAAGACTTTTCAACTCTACTTCAAAGCAGCTTTTGAAAATGAATGTAATTTTTCTCTCTTTGGAGACAGACACTGATTTTTGGGAGGTATCATTTGTTACTTTGCCTCTCTGCCATCTGTAGGGCAGCCTGAGCTCACCTCCACGTCTGGCATATTTTCACTTATTTAAAACCAAAATAGAAGTAACACATGCACTCAGTGCTGCACACTGAGCTGGGAAACAGGATCTGCAGCACATTTGGCTCTTTAAGTCTCCTCTAATTTAATTTCATAATTAATGTCATTAATTTTCACCCAAAATGGGGGATGGAGCCAAGGGCAGAGCTGATGCTGAGAAGTTTCCAAGAGCATTTGGGGACAAACGTGATAGGGCAGAAAAGGGAGTTCAGTCATCCTTACTTTAAAGTGAAACATCTCCACTTTTTAAAATTAATTCGTATTTTCATTGTCACCTAATAAGGAGTTTCATTATTTTTGGTTTTCACTTCTGGCTCTGTTCTCTATCCTTGTCCCATCTGTCACAGGTTACAGATCTGGTGCTGCAGTGAGATCACTCTGAACCTTCAGAAAGCAAACACAGACTGGGTACCCCTACTCTTAAAATCCTAAAAAAGGGGGGAACCCCAGTATTAGAGGCATGAACACTGTGGATGGAAGGCTCTCCCTTACCACATGAAATCAGGACTGTGATGTCCCCAGGTCTGTGACAGAAACAGAGACAAATAAGGGAATTCCTTCCTGTGAGGATGATGAGGCCCTGGCACAGGTTGAAACCTAGAGAAGCTGTGGCTGCCCCATCCCTGGGAATGTCCAAGGCCAGGCTGGACAGGGCTTGGGGCAACCTGGGCTGGTGGAAGGTGTCCCTGCCCATGGCAGGGGGTGGCACTGGATGAGCTTTAAGGTCCCTCCCAACCCAAACCACCCCCTGATTCTGTGGTTTTGCTGAATGTGTCACTCCACTTCTCCAGACCAACTCTGAGAGACACTCACGCTTTGTTTCCTTTTTCCCTGTTTCCCAGTGAGGTTCCCCATTGCTGAGGGCTCTGATGAGGCCACACCCAGCCCCAGGACCATGATGGCTTTCACTGCACAGAAGTGTGGGATCTGCTTCCAGCCCCTATCCATCGTCCTCATCTACAAAGACCACAGCCAGGATAAGACTCGCCGGCGCGTCATGCCCGTCAGGAATTTCTCCAGGTTCTCAGGTGAGGTGCATTCATTCACCTGTAGCATCCCCCAGACACACAGTGGGGAGCTTGTTGGTGACAGCATTGTTAGTAACCACTGAGTAGCCTCTCAACTGTGTGCAGGGCATGTAGAGAGGGGTGTTTTGGGGTGACATGGTCTCTCCAAGGAACCCAAGGTTCTTCAACCTGAGCAGTGGCTCTCTAAGTCTGGAGGGTTTGAAGAGACACCCTTGGGAGAAGATCTGTCTGTGGGAAGAGCTCTGCTTGCATTTGTGGGTGCTCATGGTGGTTCCTGTCTCCAGACTGCAGCGTGGCTGCCGAGCAGCTGAAGAACAACCCTCGGCACAAGGTGTACCTGGAAGGGGTCTCGCTGCGTCAGCTCCAGAAGCTCTACAGTTTGCTGAGAGGTCACCTGGGGGGAGAGAGCCTGGCTGAGAGCTTGGAGAAGTTTCAGCAGGAACAGACCATCGACCTAGAGGAGGATATGAACAAACTAGATGACAAGGAACTAGCCAAGAGGAAGAGCATCATGGATGAGCTCTTTGAAAAGAACAGGAAGAAGAAGGATGACCCTGATTTCGTCTATGACATTGAGGTGGAGTTCCCACAGGATGAGCAGCTGGAGTCCTGTGGCTGGGACCTGGAGTCAGATGAAGAAATCTGACTGCAGACACAGGTGTCTTGCATGGGCAGCTCAGAGACAAACCCCACTGCCCCAGCAAACAGGACAATGTCACACGTTGGCTCCGGAGAGCCCGAGGTGCCACAGCAATGCCAGGGATAAATGAGCTTTGTTTAAGAAGCCAGACGTGATGAAATGGAAACTGGGCAGCTGAAATTGTTGGGTGGTTTTAGTCGTTTCCTACATAAAATAACTTTAAATTATTTAATCTTTCAATTTTTTATGTCTGTCTCAGCTTTGGCTGAAGAGAAGCGTTAAATATTCATGTCCTGAAAGGACTGTTAAAGCTGTATTGCACAAGTAGGGTGTTTCTTGCTGCCTGCTGGGAAGTTAAATATGTATCAGTCTTTCTGGATAAATCAACGCTGCATTGAGGGTTTTACTCTCACATTTCCTGAGAAATGCTTAAATCTTCTGTTTCAGCTTAGACAAATATAAATCCTTGTATTTAAGAAAAGGACTATCTAGGTATGGATTAGTCTTGAAAGCACTTTTGAAAATGCAGTGATTTCTGACTGCTGCAGTGGGGTGGTTGGTTCCTTGCACTGCTAGATGATGCTTTCTCGAAAGCCCTCAGTTCTGGGAGAATGTGCTTGAAGCATCCAAAAGAAAATAGAGTGGTAGAAGGTCAAAGGCTGGGCATGGTTCTAGAGTAAAACAAAACCTTTACTCATCCCACGGAAGCTTTCATTCCCAGGATCTACCTCAGCTGGTCTGTGATAACCAAATCCTGCTCTCCTGCAAGAACTGGAGGACTAAGTTTAGGATGTTTTAGGAAATTTCACAGCTCCAAAAGCTCCACAGGTTTTGGCTTTCCAAACCCGGGCAGCTCTGAGGGCTGTGGGTGGGATGGGCCTTCATGCTGAGTTGAGTGACCTCAGCAAACTGCTGCCTGAGGTAACTAAGAGGAGTTGTAAATGGCCTCCCAGACTAGTTCCTGCCTTCCTTCTTGCAACCACCAACTAATTAAAACATGTTAAATTTATCAGTGAGACATCTGGCAGCGCAGGAGCTGGGGCGGGAGGAGCTCTCCTCCTACACACCAGAACGATGGAGTCACTGCTGTGAAAAAATGGTCTCAGTGAAACCATGGAGCTTTGCCATCACCAGAGAGGAGGAGGGAACTCCCCTTGGCCGAGGGGGTCTTCAGTTAGAAACAGAAGCTGAGCCTCACTTGGCAAAATTAAAAACTCTAAAACCTGACTCAGCTCTCCCAGGACTGGAAGGGGCATGTGGGGCTCTGGCACATGCCTTGCCTCAAAAAGTGCAGCAGAACAGCAGAGAAGGATCTCCCACTTGGGCAGGGGGGCCCATGGGGACCTCTCCTGCACAGCCTGCCCCCACCTAGCAAGCTTCATCCTGGCTGGGCTTGGGGGATGTGGCTGTCCCCCCTCCTTGGGCATGGCTCTCCTCGCCACTGGGGGCTGCATGAGGCCCAGTGAGTGCCAGGCTGAGGGGGAATCACCTCCCTGCACCGTGAGGTTCCTGCTGGCCTGTTCCTCCAGCCCACTCTGGTCCTTCAGGACGGTCCTCCCAGCCTGGGCTCATCTCTCAACTTGACACAAGCCTTCTTTAGGTCATGGACAAAGATGAAATGGGACAGATCCCAAAACAGACCCCGGTGTTCTCTCACCAGCCTCCTACTGACCACTACCCTATGTATTTCATCTTGCAGCTGCTCCCTACCTGCCTGGCTGCCACCCCTGCAGACTGTGACCCTCACATGGATGAAGAACCTTGTGGGACATGCTGTCCCCAGCCGTGCTGGAGCTGAGGTGAAGGGCACCCACCACTCTCCCCTTGCCTACAGACCCACCCATTTCATCCTGAGAGGAAAGCAGGTTGGGCAGGCACAAGTTACCCTTATCAATCCATGCTCATTGCTCCCAGCCACGCTCTCCTAGAAGCATGCTCCAAACAAAGGACACTCCATGGCTTTCCCAACACAAAGGTGACTGCGCTGTTGCTCCCTGGGATGTCCTTTTGTCCATTACTGAAGTTGGGTGTGACACTTGGATTCTCCAGGCACCGAGGGCCTTCCCTATCACCACGACCTTGCAAAGATGGTGAGAGCAGCTTTGTGAAGACGCCCCCCACCCCAAAAGTGCAGTCTCCTCTTGCTGCCCTGACATCCTGTGCACATCCCAGCTCCAGGTGAGTCTCAGCTTTCCAAGCACATGATGGGGGAGTGTTGAATATCTCCCCCATCAGCTCAGGAACCCCCCAGTTTTTATCTGTGTCGGGGGCAGTGCAGGGTGCCCAGGTTCCTCCCTGTGTGTGCTCCCACAGCTGCATCCCACATCCCCCCACCAAAAGGAGAAGCTCAGGTTGTGGGGAAGCAAACACAGCCACCCCTCTGAGGCTGGCCCTGGCACCCACAGCAGGGGAAAATGCCCCCAGGGATTGGGGCACCTGCTCACCCTGCCGGGGGTGGGGGGAGCCAGGGGAACACTGCCTGGAGGTATTTATAGGTCACTACTGTCCCCAGGGTGCAGCTTACAGGCTACAGAAGGGCAGAAAGAGGCTGAGGGATCTCCCGGCTGGGGCCTCGTTTGGTTTTGGCTAGTTCAGTCTAAAATAGGGCCAGAAAGCAGCCATTTCTGAGCCAGGTCTGACAGCTGGGTTTCCAGAGCCTTGGCCATGGTTCCTGCAGAGCTGCCTGCTGGTCCAGCAGGGTCCAACCTGTGCCACTTCCCAGCCTGGCAGGACCATCAGCCACACCAGGCTCACCTGTGACCCCAGTCACCTCTGCTGGGGAGGGGGCTGCCCTGCTGCCATATCTGTACTCAAAGGGGGCTGCCCTGCTCCTACCCCTGTGCCGCCCCCAGCACCCTCCAGCCCTATAGCAGCCTTGGGCACCTCCCTCCACCACCTCCCAGGACAACTCCAGTGGGCTGGATTCCCCGGCACATCCCACATCCCCCCGCTGAGCCCACCGACACACGGACAAGCCCCCATGGGGCCCACCCTGGCACTACTGCACCCTTCCCCGCAGCCCTCATTCCGAGGTAAACGTGTTTCACTGGGAAATCCCAACGCTGCCAGCCACTCCGGTTCTCAGCAGGGCTTTTGAGTGAGCACAAACCACCATCACTTCTCCTTTCCCCCCCAGTGACTCTCCGAGGAACAGAGCAGCACTTCCTCAGGTAGCACTGCTGCTCTGGGAGGGACAGTGTGAGCCTGGACTGAGCTGGAGGGAGGAAACCCCCCACACCCACTGGAGGGACGGGGAAGGATTGCTCTTTACTTCCTTTGTATGTTTAATCCAGCACTGCTAGAGGAAATTAACACCAGGATGAAATATCCCCAGGTATTTCATTTACTCTTGTGGCTTTCAATCAATATTTCACATTGTTGCGACTTGGGCTGTTTTTAATGGACTGTTCTCACCAGGGCTGGGACTTTGCAAAGAAACAAGCCCCAAAATGTGTCTTTGCGCCCTGCTGACAACGCCTGCCTTATCAGACAAGCACAGGGGGCACACCCAGTGCTGCCTGTGGGTTTGGCAGGGCTGGCAAGAGCACCATGGGAGGCTGTGGCTACTGAGACCCTTCTCTGAAGCACCCAGGTGATGTTTGCTCCAGCCCGGGGCAACTCCATGGAAGGTGTTTACAGATCTGGAGGATGTTTTGAGTGAACTGCAGGTGAAATAAATAAAAGGAACTACCTGAAGGGAGGGGAAAACAGCGCTGGGGGAAACAGTCACAGAATCCCAGAATAGTTTGGGTTGGAAGGGAGCTTAAAAAACCATCTGGTGCCACCCCTGCCATGGGCAGGGACACCTTCCACTAGCCCAGGTTGCTCCAAGCCCCGTCCAACCTGGCCTTGGACACTTCCAGGGATGGGGCAGCCACAGCTTCTCTGGGCAACCTGTCCCTTCAGCCAAGAGGCATTTGCTGTCGTGTCTGCTCAGCTCTTGTCAACACCAGCTGGAGGTTTCTGCTGAAGATGTGTCTCTTGAGGATTCCCAGGCTCCATCACTGCCCACAGCCCTCACCCTTTGGGTACCTTTAGGGCCGGAACAGCAGCTCTCCCAGCACTCTGTCCTCCATCCATCAAGTCTCCATCTCACCCACTTTGGAGGGTTTATCACCTGTAATCCGGTCAGCAGCCGACCACCCACTCGTATTCACCATTCCCAAGCCCTGCCTCCTCCTCCTTCTCCTCCTCATCCTCATCCTCATCCTCCTCCTCCTCCTCCTCCTCCTCAGCCATCAGTACGGACTGGAAACCCCACACCGGTTTTTCAGCATTATCAGCAGCCGCTCCTTGAGCACGAGGAAGGCGACCACGAAGGCCACCAGGAGCGTGAGGCAGGTGGGCAGGGCCAGCACGAGGTAGAGCAGGGCCAGGTCGGCCTCCTGCCATCGGCAGCTCTGCAGGACGGGCTGGGGCAGCGCGCCGGGGCTCAGGACACGGGCCCCGTGGCTGCAGGTCACCTGCAGCCCGTCGGGGACACGCAGCCCCTCGACGCGCTGCAGGGCGTCCCACCAGCCCAGTGTGCAGCAGTTGTAGGGGTTCCTGCTGAGGTAGAGCTCCCGCAGGCTCCTCCCCAGTGGTGCCTGTGCCACAGCTGGTGGCAGTGCCACGAGGCAGTTGTCCCGCAGGTCCAGGCTGTGCAGCTCCAGGGCGCCCAGCGAGGCGGGGAAAGCGGTCAAGGAATTCCCTGAAAGGTCCAAGCGCGCAAGGCTGCTCAGGGTAGAGAAGTCCACGTTGGCAGAGGACAGGCTGGTGTTCTTCAGGGACAGCACCTGCAGCGTCAGGGCGAGGTCCTGCAACCAGCCCAGGCCCCCAGACAGTGCCTGGCAGTTGTCAGAGAGGTCCAGATACACAAGGGGTGTGCCCTGGAAGGGGCGGCCACTCAGACCCTGCAGACCACAGCCCACCAGGGAGAGATGGGTCAGGGTCTCCACACCCCTGATGTCCACACAGGGGGCACTCTCCACCTCACCTGCAACATCTAGCTGGGGACAGAGGTTAACCTGATTGTGGCTGAGGTCCACAGTAGTGATCTGCCTGGTGTGGGTGAAAAGCCCGGGAGGAAGCGCACGCAGCCTGTTAGTGCTGACGTTGAAGAGCTGCAGGTTGGGCAGGATGTCCCCGACACCCACTTCTACCCCCAGCTCCACCAGCCGGTTCTGGCTGAGGTCCAGCTCAGCCAGCATGGCTAAAGAGTCCTCCTCCAACAGGTGAAACGCCTCTAGGCAGTTCTGGTTGAGCTTCAAGGAGGTCAGGGAGGGCATCTGGGCCAGGAAACCCTCTGGCAGGCCCCAGACCTGGTTCTGGCTCATGTCCAGGAGGTGCAGGGAGGAGAGGTTGCTGTAGCAGAGCTCATCCCAGAGCTTGACCGTGGTGATGTTGGTGGAGTTGCCATCAATGATCAAGAACTGCACGGTGACGTTGGCCAGGGAGGTGCCGTTGGGGAGGTGCTGGTAGAAGCTCATCCTGTTGTCCTGCAGCAGCAAGGAGTGCAGCTTGTTGTGCCGGGGGAGCACAGGGAAGAACAGCAGGCGGTTGTGGGACAGGTCCAGCACCTCCAGCTCAAAGAGGTCATCGCTTTCCAGGGCCAGAAACCACTCAATGATGTTGTAGCTGACGTTGAGCACCCTGAGCTGGGTGAGGCCGAACCCCACCAGACAGGGGAGGTAGTTGTAAGCTATGTTGAGCCTCTGCAGCCTCTGCAGCCCTTCAAAAGCTTTGTCAATCTCAAAGATGTAGTTCTTCTCCAGGTTCAGCTCCAGCAGCTGCGTCAGGTTTGTAAAGATGGACGAGTCCAGTCTCATGATGACGTTCCTGGCCACAGACAGGGACTTCAAGGACGACAGGTTGCAGACTAACACTGACACCATGTCCTCAGTGAGGCGGTTTCCAGCTAGATCCAGAGTCCTCAGGGCTTGCAGAGCAGAAAGAGCAGCTGCTGTCAGTGAGTAGTTGGTGAAGAGGAGGTTGTCTGCCAAGGAGAGCTCCTGGAGGCCTTGGCTGCTGAGGAAGGCACCAGGCTCGATGAGCTGCAGCCGGTTCCTGGTCAAACTGAGGTGGCAGAGCTGGATGTACGGGAGCAGAGAGGCATTGCCCAGGACTTGGATAGTGTTGTCATCGAGCAACAGCTCCTCGGTATCACCTCGGAGATTTCCTGGGATGGAGCTCAGCCACCTCCCAGTGCAGTCCATGGTGCTTTCCACCTAAAGCAAGGGCAGGATCTGTAACACCTCTGTGAGAGGCAGGAGATGAGGAGGGAGAGGTTTGGGGAGGAGAGCAAGGATGGAGGAGGTGGCTCTGCATTTAGAGCCCTGGCACCCCAGTCCACTCCAAGCCAGCAGGTGGGATGAGGAAGGTCTGGGGATGCTGGGCTTTGCCAGGCAGGACCAAGCAGTCAGAGGGGTGAGGGTTCACAGGAGAGGACTTACGAGCTTGCAGCCACCCAGAGGCGGTGCCCAGGCTGCGACTGCCCCGGTTCCCCATCCCACTGCCAGGAGGACCAGGAGCAGGGAGAGCCCAGGCAGCGGGGCCTCCATCTCAGCGGCAGCACTCCTGCAGAACAGGGACAGAGGCCAGGAGGTCAAACACTGCAGATTGCTCTCCCCAAAAGGCCCAGGTCACCCGGGCCACCACAAGCTGCTGTGGAGAAGGGGCAAAGGGCCTCGGCACTGAGCCCACCCACCCACCGACCCCAGCAGGAACCCTCGTGGGGCTCCCCCAGTTTGAGCCTGGAGGGCAGGAGAGGAGCAGGGGCAGGGAGGTGACAGCTCAGTCCCTGCACGGGGCAGCACACGTGGGAGAGGCACCCTCAGAGCGGCACAGCTGCTCGTGAACGCCACTGAACTGCATCCCTCGAGCAGAGGTGTCCCCCTGGCAGGGCTCACGTCCCCTCTCCTGGCACCAAATGCTCCCCCAGGGGACACTGACCCGGCCCACACCAAATCCCCCCTCCCAGCACCCATCCCTGCTGGGGGGCTTCCCAAAAAATCTGAGGCTTTCCCGCACAACCTGCCCTGTTACTGACTTGGGACCAGAGCTGATGGCATTTGCATCTGGGGAAAAGCTGAAACTCAGGCAAATGAGCAGTGAGGGCTCAGTGAAGCCTCTGCTTTCAGCACTGCCACTGCTTGAAGAAGAAACGGGGGGGTACTTTGGGCAGCCCCAGCCTTGCAGCACAGGGACAGCAGGGGCACAACCTGGGCTGTGGCCTTCCTTGGGACAGCTACAAGTGTTGAGCTGGTGCCTTATGAAAGCAGCACTTATTAATCTGGGGGGATGGAGAGGAATCCCCCCTTCCCTGGGCTGCAGCTGATGCACAGCACCGTTTGCCCTCCCAAGCTCTTGGTGTCCAGTAGTGCCTCGTAGCCAGCAGGGTGGCAGGAGAGGGACCCTGCTGTGTCCTCGCTGCACCCAAAAATGAGCAGCACTGGCTCTGGCTCCTGCACCCCTTTGCAGAAACTCCCACCTTCCTTCAGCCAGCGCAGCCTTTCTTGGCCTCTCCGAACACCAGAAGCACCTCCATGCTCCTGCCCCTCGCTGGAGCTGCAGGGATGGCACCTGCCCAGCCAGGAGGGCAGGCAGCAGCCCTGGCAGGAAACCCCTGCCCACAGCCCCACACCAGAGCCCACATTCAAGAGCTCTGGGAGCGCCCAGGGTGCTCCCCAGGCTTCACACCAGCCCCAGCCCCAACCCACAGAGCCACAGCTCTTCAAGCATGGGCACACAACCACCACAGATCCTCAGGCTGGCACGAAGGACTCCCCAGAACCCCCGGCGGGGTTTTCCCCCAGCACAGGTAGCAGGGGCAGGTACTCACCACGTAGGGCGGCGCGCAGGGTTTGGCACAGTCCATCCTGCAGCCAGCGGCCCCTCAGCTGCGCCCGGGGGGCTCCTGGGGCCAGGGGTGGGGGTGCCGTGCTGGGTGTGAGTGCCACCCGCCTTCTCAGCGAGCCCCAATATAGCCTTTGCGGAAGGAGCAGCGGAAACTGCAGTCACATGGAGGCCCAGAGCGCGGCCGAGCTCTGCGCTCACCGAGCTCAGCACTCACAGCCCGGGTCATGCACTCACACGGCTCCCTGGCAAGGAGGAACCTAGGGGGCCGGGCAGGGAACCAGGGGGTGCCAAGGGGAACCAGCTCCTGCCCACCCTGCTGTGCCAGGGGACCAGCCAGCGCTGGGACTGTGCTGCACGGCTCCAGCAGCAGAACCTCTGCTCGGGTTTTGGGCTGCAGAGATAGTGACCGGGGGCTTCTGGCCTGTGCAGACATGTCACTGGTCCTGCAGGGTGGAGAAACGTCACCATCCTACATGACAGCTGTTCCCATTGTGTCCCTTCAGGGCCCAGCACAGAGGCTTGGACTGGAGCTGAAGGATGCACATCCCATGGCGAAAGAAGAAGGTGCTGTTCTTTCCTGTTGTATCCCAAGCCAAGGTTGGACATGTCCCAGCTGTTGGGTTCCTGCTTTGGGACACCTGTGCCCAGCCCCTGACACTGTGTAGTGTGATTTGGGATGCTCAGATCCCCCACCCCCAGACTTTTGGGTCTCCTGGGGCTGCTTGGGATTTGGGCAAACCCAGCACCCAGGGCATAGGTCAGATCCATCAGGATACAGGGACCTCCCAAGTGTTGATCCATGTATGAAAGTCAACAGAAATTGCTTTTCCCACAGCTGCCAACAAAGGAAGATCCACATTTCCAAGGTAATGTGAACAGGGAGGTCCCCTTCCTCCTCACCCCCATCTACTCCTGCTCTCCATCTCCCCATCCCATGTCTCCCCTCTCCCAAAGTCCTCACACATCCCTAAGTCCCCAAGTCCAGCCACTGAGGAGAAAAACAATTTGTCTGGATCTACCTGGCTGGGGAAAGAGTTCAAAACTATGGAGCAGGGATGCAGCCCCGCAGCAGGACCCTATCCAGTGGGATCAGCAGGTCCTGCCCTGCAACATCCACGCTCCCTGGCACCAGTGGGATAACCTGCAGAGTTAGGAGGTGAACTGTGTTACTGTGGCACACCAAGGGACAGCCCAGCAGGGACACCCCTACCTGCCAAACCACGTGGCCCCCAGACTCCTGCAACCAGCACAAATGCCCACGGGGATAATTTTTTTGCCTTGCCCATAAATTTCATTTCTTCTCTGGGAGGAGATTGAGCTCTCCCATGTCACTCACAAAAAAGCCCTGTGGTTTCATTTCCCCCATTTTCAAGGAAGTTGGGCATATAAAAATCAAGAAGAGAGAAGCCAACAGGAGTGGTAGAAACTCGCAGCAGGGCATAATTCCCATGGCACTGCCTGAGGGCACACAAATTGGCTGAGATGGAACAATGATTGCACACTCCTGATCCCAAACCCTGCCATACCCACACCCAAAGCCCTCACCTCCTGCTTGGAGATGTGGGAGCTGGCAGAGAGTCACCTGAGGCTGTAAAACCAGAGCATCCTCTGTTGTGACCGTACTCCTCTCACTGGATCTGGAGGCTCCTCAGAGACCTTCTGGTGAGATTCCTCCTTGTGGTGCCACCAAAGAAGGTGATGCCTCAAGGGTCAAACCAGCTTCCTCCTGCAGCCCAGCAGGAACTGGGAGAGAAAATAACTGCTCCATCCCCTGCTCCATCCCCAGCCCATCCGCAAAGTCAAGCCAGTGTGACCCGCTCTCCCCAGCAGCGAGGGGACTGTGGGATGGGGGGTCCCCACCCCACCCATCCAGGTTTCACCCCACCACTGTCCCCAGGAAGCAGCCCCACACCAGGGCTCTGTGCTGGGGCAGTTTGGCAGCAGCGCTTGCACTTCACACCTTCCCCACATCCTGCAGCCACATGGGGCTGAAAATGGCCCAGAGCTGCTGCTTGGTCCCCTCCCTTTCCTCCCAAGCAGCATCACCCCCCCACCCAGCCCTCCCACTCAATTGGAGGGGGGTAATTTCTTTTTTAATACCAGCACAGTGAAGGAACAGGGACTGAACTGCCAGGAGCTGCCAGGAGCTGCTGCTCTGACCAGCTCCTCGGGAACCTCCAACCCAGCTCAATGGCATGGGTGGATTGAATTGAAGGAGATGCAGCTGCTTGGAGCTTCATCCACAATTCCTGCAGCTGTAGGAAAGGACTGGGAATCCCCATATGGTTTTACACCCAGTGAACTTCCTCCTTTCCTCCCACCTCCTCTTCCTCCAAACCATCTTTTTCCCTTAACAAGCCTCAAATTGCCAAGCACAAACCAAGAGAAAAGTTGTGACAAGAGGGCAGGCTCCTGGGTGCTCCTGGAATGCTGCACCCAGCACAGGACCCTTGGGAAAGGGGAAACTGCAATAGGAAACAGCAGCCCCTGTGTTTTCCTGCAGGAAACAGGATTTATTCCAGAGTGGAAGCACCAGGAGAAGGGTCATTCAGGGTTCACACAGGAGCAGGACCACAGCCTTGGTGAGTGGGAGAAAAGTGAAACACAAATATTTCCCCATGGGCTTCCTCCACTCCCGCTGGGATGGAGAACCAGAGGGAAACAAGTGGGATGATGGTACAAAACACGGTTAATTTAATTTTGTTTATTTAATCACCTGCTCTGGATAAAACAAGGGAAGCTGCAGCTCTGCTGCATCCCAGGAGCTGCCAGTAGCAGTCTCTAATTTAAGATGAACTATGAACATAGAAAAGAAAACAAATCATTTGTTATGTGGGCAAAAGGGAAAAGCTGAAATGGCCAGCTCAGTGCCTGAACTACAGCTCTGGAATTTCATCTGGCTGCATTTCTCAGTGGGAATCCAGCCAGTTTGACCCCAGGGAATAGCTCAGGATGTGTCCCACCCCAGGATGGCCCAGATGCCTCGATGCACAGAGTGTGGGGTCCCAGCCCTGCGTGGCAGCAGGACTGGAGCTCTGCAGGAAGCACAGCTCTCAGTGCAGGTCCGGCAGAGGAAGCCGAGAGCCAACACTCAGCAGATTAGAATCAGCCTCAAAATCTTCCCTCCTCAGCTGCAGCCAAACCATGTCCCTGCTGCTTTACCTGGCCACACTCAGGTGCCACCCAAGGACTGCAGTCACTGCAGCTCAGGGCTCTGGTTTGGCAGCAACTCGTGTGTCTCGGATCCCCCAGAGCCCCAGCACCTTCCCCTGGGCTGGCTCCCCCACCCCTCTGCTGCTCCCTTTCCAGAGCTGCCCACACTCCTGGCTCTCTCCTGCTCTGCAGTTACACATTTAGCCACAGCCAAGCTCAGCTTTGCTCCCTGTTTCACCAAATCCCAGAATGGTTTGGGTTGGAAGGGACCTTAAAGCTCATCCGGTGCCACCTCTTGCCATGAACAGGGACACCTCCCACTAGCCCAGGTTGCTCCAAGCCCCATCCAACCTGTCCTTGGACACTTCCAGGGATGGGGCAGCCACAACTTCTCTGGGATTCAACCTGTGCCAGGCCTGCCCACCCTCACAGGAAAGAATTTCTTCCATATATTTCCATCTCCTAACTCTTGCCAGGTTTTCTGATGGGAAAAGGGCTCTAAAGAATTCTTCTTTGAACCCAGAATTAGTTCTGGGTTGTTCTGAGCAGGGCACTGGGCTTGCTCACCCACCTTTGCAGCAATGTGCTGGCTGCTGACACCTGCAGAAGTGGGGCTGGGGGAGCTCAGGGAGGAGAGGGAAGGGAATAAACCCCCCAGAGTGACACTGCAATGAGCCCACAGGGATCCAGGCAGGTCCCAGCACCAACAGTTGGTAAAACAAGGCCTTTGGGCTTGGGCAGCATTTGATGAAGGATCTGAACACCATGGCAGCACTTTCATAGAGGAGCCCACCTTTGACCCTTCAGTCTCTAAAGGTTCCTCTGTGGGAATCAGAAGAAAGGCAGGAACAGGTCCTGGTGGAAAGCAAACCCATGTCCCCAGGAGCACAGGGCCATGTGGGGAGGGGAGAGGGGAGCTGGTGCCAGGGCTGAGGCCGTGCCCAGGCTCCCTTTTGAACAGGCAGGTCCAGCCCAGCAGCTCCCTGTCCGTGGTCACTGCTCTTCCTGCTCAGCCTGTCAATGAGGGGGAAGCGGCTCAGGGAGGGCAGAGCCACAGCCAGGCTCTCATTTCCCCTGCGTGCCCACACCCGTGGCCCTCACACCCACTCCAGGGATCCAGCACCGAGGCAAAGCTGCTCCTGGGAGAGTGGGGAAACACCCAGGGCTGGGAGGAACTGGGGGCACTGGGTGCTGAAACAGCACAGCCTCGTATTTCTGCAGCAACTGGAAGCCAAGAGCATCCACCTCCTTGTGTTCTGAGACAGTCCAGGTACTCTCAAGAACTGTATCTGTGGGAGAGGCTGGATGAGCCCACTGACCCTCTGTTCAGAGAAGCTGTGACTGCCCCTGGATCCCTGGGAGTGTCCAAGGCCATGTTGGATGGGGCTTGGAGCAACCTGGGCTAGTGGAAGGTGTCCCTGCCCAGATGATCTTTCAGGTCCCTTCCAACCCAAACCATTCAGAGATTCTCTGATTTTCCTCCTCCACCTCCTCAAGAGCTGCAAAGCCCTGTGACCAAGTTTCTTTTGTCTAGTTTGGTCTTAGGTTGCAGCTACACCTGAAAGTGCTGCCCAAGCTTTTCCCCATAGGATTGCCAAATGTGGATAAATTGACCTTCTTTTTTACTGCACAATAAAATAAACTATTGAAAGTAGTAAAACCCCTTGACCCATCTACTCCAATACATTCATCAAAGTTTTTAACCATGGAATAGTTTGGGTTGGAAGGGAACTTTAAAGCTCATCCTGTCCCACTCCCTGCCATGAGCAGGGACACTTCCACCAGCCCAGGTTGCTCCAAGCTCCATCCAAGCTGGCCTTGGACACTTCCAGGGATGGGGCAGCCACAGCTTCTCTGGGATCCAGCCTGTGCCAGGCCTGTCCACCCTCACAGGGAAGAATTCCTTCCCAATATCCCATCTAAACCTCCTCTTTGTCAGTTTTTAGCCCAAAACTCTCAGGACCGGAGGCTTGAAGTCACCAGAAGGAGAAGGTTTGGACAAGTCACTGCTGGTGACATCACTCAGCAATGCAAATCGTGGCAAGAAAAGCTACCCCCATGTGCAGCCCCCCACAGTCCCTTCCTGCTGCCATTCTGCTTCTGAGAGAAGTGAGTAATTCTGTCAAGAACGTGAAGGGAAGTGAAACTCTCTCAGCTCCTTGCAGAGCAGAGCAGAGCGTGTCCCACCCAGCTTTCTCCCACCCAACATCTCTGCAATGTGGCCTGATCCCACAGGCACCTCTTCTGGAGGCAAACTGACCCTCCAAAGTCTCCTTTCCCCAGGTTTTAGCTGTGAGGCTCAGCATCCCTCCTTTCCAGCGTGCCTTGGGGGACAAGTGACAAGGGAAAGCCTGTCTGTGGGGTGTGAGGATTGGAGCACCCTGTTGCACTCAGGACATACCCCTTGCTCTTGCATAAAGCAGGAAAACTGACAGGATACAAATTTCTGGGGGGTTTTAAACAATCTCTAACATGAGGGTGACATCATTGCTGTATCCAAAACCCCATCCCTGCAGAGCTACTTGGGAGAGACTCAAAGCAGTTTCACCTCTTAAGGGGGAGGTTCAGTCAGGCGCAAGGATCAATACACAGATCCTCCCCTCCTGCCCTCCACTTCCCTGCAGGGAAGAGCAGCTCATGCTGCCAGTAAACACGAGCCATGTCCCAAGTGGACACATAAAACCACCTGGTTTCCACCCTGCACACTCTGCTGAGTCCCACTAATGTTCCAACTCTGCTCCAGTTCTGCTCCTGTCAATTATTTTTCCAGGAATGGATAAAATCAGATGCTGAAACTGAGATGAAATCTCTTGGCTGCTTCCAGGGTGGGATCCCAACCCTCCAGCTCTGCTCCCTTGTGGAGGGCTCAGGTGCCCAGCATCAGATGGGAAGTGTCCTCTGTCCCCTGAGCACAGCAAAAACAACCAAAAAGCCAACAAAACCCCCCAAAAGGTGATCTGGAAGTGGCAGAGGCTGAGCACCCTGGTCTAGTGGATGAGCTTTAAGGTCCCTCCCAACCCAAACCAGTCTGTGACTCTCTGAAAACCTTCAACCACTGCAGTATTTGGAATAGGAGGCAAAAGGCACTTTGGCCAATATCCACTTTCCCACTGGCAGGTTTGTCCAGCACTTTGTAAAGTCACAGATTGGAGCTGGCAACTTTAATCTCCTAAATTGCTGTTGAAAAGCCCTGGGATAAGGCTGAGTTCTCCTAAGCATGGGATGCTCAGGATTAAAAAGCCAAAATAAATCAAGCTCACACCACACCTGCCAGAGTGGGCATGGAGGGAGAATCCATTCCATTCCTGACCTGGTAAAATTGCAGAAGAACAAACAACACTCATAACATACAACCAGTTTTATTTTTAAAATCCCTTTTCAGTGATTCTGATTTTCTTTTTTCAACTGCAGTGGCTTTTTTTTAAATAACTTTTTGCTGATATCACAATTCCCTGATCAGAAATGCCTGAGAGGAAGAAAAGCAAGCCTGAAAAAAAAAGTGGAACTTGAATAGCAACAGTGGCATTTTTTTATGCCTCTCAAATCCCTGTCAATCCTTTTGAGGCAATTTCAGAGCCTCAGCTCAGTGTGCTGTCACTACAGATCATTTTCTGAAATGCAAATATTTTCTCAGCCTAATTTCAGGACCCGGGATTCAAACGAAGGAGTGAATTTTAAAAAAATTCCACGTCCAACATCCACTTCTGTGGAGCATTTTTGGCTTGGTTTTTTTGGGAAGGACAGGAAGCAGATGCTGAGGGAGGAGATTCCACATTAACATTTACTTTGTACAACACTTAGGGAGCTCCACAAGGTTCTGTAGCTTTGCCCTCTCATTGGGAGGTGGGAGAGTTCCACACCATCACTCAGCAGTAGGAAAAAGCCTGCTTAAGGGATTTAAGGGATAAATGAGCAGGTTCAGCAGCACTGCAGGAAAGTATTTCTGCTCATTCATTCATTTTTCTGTCAAATGAACCATTCTATGCTGCGAGGCGGGCCACTGTCACTGTCACTGTCACTTCTAGAATCAAACACAGCCACTGCCAGCCCCTTAAAACCTGCTTTGTAAATTTAGCCAGGAGCTCAGTGCAGGTTCCAACAATGCTTTCTGCTACAGATTTCACTGCATGTACATGAAAACCAAAACCACTTGTATATCTAAGAGCTATTTATAACATGTAAAGGTTTAGGACTGAAACATCTGCAAGGAAATACGAGGGCTCAGCAATGACTGAGGGCTGGGTCACCTCTCAAACACTTCAAGAAAATCAGTTTTTGCATGATCAGACTGTGATCAGGCTGAGCCTTATTTTAACTCACCACTGCTGTCATCGTGCAGGGAAAATGGGAGAGGAGGGGGGGAAAAAATAGAGGCAGGAGTGAAAAAAAAATAGAGGCAGCCATCTGGAAAGGCACCCGTGTGCTCAGAAATGTAGCTGAGCAGGGAGGGAAGTGGGATTGCTCCCCGTGGATGCCGAGGCAGGCAGGGAAGAGCACAGCCACATGAGAGGGAGGAGCAGAGACCCAGCCCACACCACCAGGGCCATCTGCTCCTGCCCGGGTTTGTCACCTGAAACACGGCCAGCAGGGACAGGACCCAGGGGCGTGTGCTGGGGGGAAGGCACACTCCCTGCTGCCTTTGAAAGGGGGGAAAAAAGCCATTTCCCAGGAGATAGCCCTGCCAGGGTGAGCTTCCTGTTCCATCTTCATTTATCAGTTCATGCAGCACCCCCTGAGGAGTACCCCAAGGGCCCTTTGGGCCAGCAGGAGCTGCCACCAAGACCCAGGTGTCTGTCCCCAACTGGTGGCCATGCCAAGCTCCTCACCTCCTCAGAGAGTGTGATGGGGGCAGGGGACCAACTGCTCAGCTCCGAGCAGATTTCACAGCACACTGAAATCAGAGTTTTATTCAAATTACAGACAAAATGCTCACTTATCCCAAACTCCTGGTGTCCTGCAGGATTCCGAAGCCAAGTCCTGTGAATTTGACTGATTTCTGTTAGGGGGGCTGTGAAAAGTTGATGTTCTCCCTGACCAAAGCAGTGAAATCCCTTGTCAGGGCTGGGAAAATACCCCAAACAGCTCATCAGCTGACCCTGAAGTACCTCAGGTTGTAAAAAAGTGACTCTCCCTGCTTGGCAAGCATCAAACCTCTCTGGTCCTGAAGGAGCTCGTGGGATGTCAGCCAAAATTTACTGCTTAAAAGCAGATTCTTGATGCAGAAAGTTTGGGAAGTGCCTCAGAGCTCACGACACAGGCCCCTGCTTCTCCCTGAAATCACCCCCTTCGTGAAATATTGAATTTCCATAGGGAAAGTTAAGGAAACAGTGGGAAGCTCACATGGAAAAGAGGCCCCTGGGCACTGCAGTGTGGCTGCAGCAGTGACCACACCACCCCAGTTCCAACCCAGAGGCATCCAGTGGTCAGGAATGCCTTTTCCCACTGTTTCAGAGGATGCAATTCCCCAGGCACAGCCCTCAGACCACCGAGTCTCCAATCCCTCAGCAGACCCCGTTTTCCAGGGGTCACACAGCAAATCACAGTCCCAACACCCCTGTCCCCTTGGGGTACCAAAGTGCAGCTCCCTTCTTCCCACCTGGGGGATTCCACAGGTGCCATTCCAACAATCCACACTGACATATCCTTCTGAATGGTAGCAGAGTTTATTTTAATATTTTGTACAGCCAGCATTGGTCTCCAGGAATAGGTTTATAATCTTACATAAGTGAGTCCACCCAAACCCACCCTTAAGGAATGTTCAACTTTCAGCACTTACTGATTCAGAGGGACATTATTTAGAGGGCAAGATGCAGTCTGAAGAATGGAAATCAATCTGAATTAGTGATTAAAATTCCTTGGAAGTTCTCAGGGTTTCCTTGCCTCTAACTGGACCATGGACAAGTGCAGAGATTGCACCTTCCAGGACTGCACTGAGAATACATTCATTTTTCCCAAACTGGACAGGGTTTTGCTTCCTTTATCCCCAGCTCCACACCCCGTGGTTCTGCTCTGCAGATACAGACTTTACAGTCCAGTACAACCAATGCTTGTAACAGATTTGTCCTGGTTGTACTGGGATCCCACGGCCTTTATTGGGGTGTTCTCAACACCACCTAAAGCACCACCACTGCTCATGGCCTGAGGCAGCAGGAGGGACACACCTCGACAGCACCTCTCACCAATGAGCACATGAAACAAATAAATACTTCTAAATCCTTTAAATGGTAACAATTCAGAGTTGCAGTGCAGAGCCTGGTGATCTCCCAGGCAAAAAGCACTCCAAGCCTCACTCACCTCCTGGCACTGCTCTCCTTGAGGAATTGGGGGATGAGCAACAGCCCGAGAGGAATTCCTCCCTCTGCCATGCTCAGAGAGTCACCAGTGTCTGACAATAAGCAATTGGCATTCTCCAGTGCAAAAAAAAGCAAAAAGAAAAGAGGTTGTACAAACATCTCCTTCTCCCTCTCTGAAAAGGAACTCTGAAACAGCTCAGGCAGCCCCAGGAAAGACTGACCAGCACAAAATCAGAGTCATGAGCTGGCTGTGGGACCCACAGCTTTACTGCCCCATGAGAGAGCCCTTCTGGGGCAACCTGCAGACCTTCCAGGCTCAGAGCAAAGTGGGTTCACCAGGAAGCCTCTCCTCACTACACCTGGAAGCTTCCCAGCCTGCACACACCAGCACAGGGACACACCTGGGGGTCTGTACCTGGCTTTGAGAAAACTGCTGCAGGTGAAGAGCCCAAACACTGAACATGAGCCACAACCCCAACAAAGGGCTGCTGAGAGTTTTACTCGTCCTGGGCAGGTGAATATTTGGGTACTGGGGGATTTTATTTAATTAAAGAAAGGGTCAGCCAAGCCTTAAGGCCTTATAAAGCTATTTAAGCCAGAAACAAGGTGTGGATGCAGAAACTCAATGCTTCTCCCTCATCATCTTGAAACATTTTGTAACAGTGATTAGAAAGTGTAATAATACTTTTAAAAGCTGGTATTTTTGATG
Source organism: Lepidocolaptes lacrymiger (assembly GCA_035584035.1). Classification (NCBI taxonomy): domain Eukaryota; kingdom Metazoa; phylum Chordata; class Aves; order Passeriformes; family Dendrocolaptidae; genus Lepidocolaptes; species Lepidocolaptes lacrymiger. The sequence goes on from JAXCLP010000010.1 coordinate 21,013,161, forward strand.
TGGAAAGGAAGGCAAGCTCAGAGCTGTGCCGAGCCTTCTTTTCCAAAGGGAGTGCAAGTTCTGGTGAAAGGAAACATTTTGTGTTTCTTACAGAGGACACACCTGCCACTGAAGCCATGGAAACTCACAGGGAACCACCCAACGTAGCACTGCACTCCACAAGAGCATCCCAACACACACAGATACAACAGCAGGGCACTGCTGGGAGTGCTGCCCACCCGCCCCTGGGGTGTGTGCCCACACCACCGAGCAGGGTGAGTCTTTCCCTTTCACAAGTTATGTTCCAGTTAGAATTAAGCAAACCCTCTCCTTTAACTGTTCCTGTCAACGTCTTCTGTATATACAACCCTTAAAATACACTTAAAAATAGCTGCCCACGTGTTGTGTCGTTACCCCGGGGAAGGGCAGTCGCACAGAGCCTGCCTCGCAGGACACCAAAAATCGGGACCACCCCCGGCAGCCCCGCCCTGCTCCGGCCCCAGGGAGGGAAGGAGGGAGGGAAGGAAAGAAGGAAGGAAGGAACAAGCAGTTTGGAAATGGGAGTCTCTCACAAAACACACCACTTACGAATCCCGGGGTAATTTCCTCAAGCAGTTTTGTATCGAGTCCTTTCTGAAATGTTTGAGGTCACACTGCCACCTTAGCAATGGAATCTGTTGTAACATGCATGTGTCAGCTTCCCACTCAACCAGCTGCAGCCCTGAGGATTTTTCTGGCCTGGTAGAAAGAGGAAATGTAACAAAATTCCTGAAGTATGGCTGGTCCTCTGTTTCCAAACCCGATGTGGTTCCCTCGATGGCTCTTGGACACACACCCACACTTTTTTGTTGGATTTTTTTTCCTCTAAGACACGTTTCCCTCTAACCAACATGCAGATTTCTCCTCCCAATCATCCACATCTCGACACCCCAACGAAACAATCCACATCATCCATCCAGAGGTTTTCCCAGGTAGACCAAAGTCACTTCTGTGTTACCATACACAGCAGACACTGCTGGATACAGGCAAACTTTTGGCAGTCCTCTGAAGGCAACTCCCAGGAACTCATAGCCCCTCTCAAACGCTAACGTTTTGTCTTCCATGTCCAGGATGACTCGGATCCTTTCGCCTATCTGGAAACAGAGACAGGAGAGGTGGAATAAAAATAACACACAGAATGGAGACAAAAACGATGCAAAGTGCAACACAGCAGAGAATTTTAAAGCAAGGCTTTCCTACCTCTCATGCCTACTTGCTTTTATGATGGGAATTTCCCAATTTCACTCAAATGCACCATGATCCCAAGTGCCTCTGATGCAGCCACCTGTACCCACCACCTAACTGAGACACTAAATACGACCCTTCTCATACAAACCCATGAGCGCACTGAGAGTGAGCACAGAGAGCCACGTGCCCTGGAATTCTGCAGAGCTCTGAAAACTTTGCAATGGCCTCCAAGTTCCCTGAACTTTGTGTTAAGCTGCTGCTATTGCTGAGCAGGATCTCCTTTGTGAGGAGCAATTTTAAAGACAATGACTTTAAAAAAGGCAAGTGCCACCTACAAAAAATCCCAAAATAGACCGGTATGCAGGTGCTGTGGCTGAGAGAGGTGTTGCCTCGCCAAGGCTGAAGGAAATTCCAGTATAAAAGGTAAAATAACCATGAAAACCCTAGAATATCCATCCACACACGAGTGAAACCATCACTGACCACAGCAGGAGACTCAGATCCAAGCAGGCACGGAGCTCCCTGGGTATTCCAGACCTCAATCCAAGCCCCAGACAGCAGGCGCCACACCAACTCCTGACTCGTCTCCAACCAGCCCCAGCACTGGGGATTTCTCCCAGCCAACATATTTTTCTTCCAACCAACACTAACACAGACACGTGTCCCTTTTAAGTATGTTTACTATGAGCAGATCACTGCACACATCTTAATAAACACAAAATATCCTCAATTTGAACCTTCACGTGAAATTTAGGAATATCAGATGCAAGTTACTGCACAATCTGCACCCACGAGTGAAACATAAGCCAATACAAAGCCACAGCACTGGGGGTTGGACTAGATGATTGTGAGAGTCCCTTTCAACCAAAACCATTCCATGGTTCTATGAGCATGAGATAGAAATTACAACACATCCAGTTTAGGCTGTACCACGAGCAAATCCATCAGTCAAAACACAGCTGTGTGAGCAGGCAGGACAAAGATAAACACTTCTCCAAGGACAAAAGGGTGGCACGGCATTGCTCTTTAATACCCTGGAGTTATCTGAACACCAGGTCCCAGCCAAGGGATGTCACCCATGGGAAGGCAGCCAGCCAGCAAACGCAGCACTCAGCACTGCTGCAGGCTTTTGCAGGAAGGCTCTTACCTAAGCTCTAAGCTCTAACCTCAGCTCACCCCGCCAGACAACAACAAAGGGGTAAAACACCTCAGACACTCGCCTTGCTGTGGGCCAAGTCGCTACTTCAGAGGGCTACAACAGCCTTTTCAGCCTTTATTCCAAAAAGCAACACGGTGTCTGAGCAGACACGGTGCACACTTCACACTCAGGGTTTGACTCTAAAGCGTGGGGACAACCCAGGGGCAGGTGCACTGAGCACCAGACAGGTGTAGCCCTCAGAAGCAATAAAGGATGGGGGAAAGCACCATCTGCCTTCTGCAGGGAAGGTAAGGAGACCCCTAAGTGGGCATTTAGGAGCAATTCAGCAGCCAGCCTGGACACACCGGGGCACAGCCAGGACACACCAGGGGTGGGGGACAGCTGGGACACATGAGGGACAGCCAGGACATGCTGGGGGGGGGGACGACAGCCAGGACACACCGGGGGGACAACCAGCACCCACCAGACCCGGCACAGCACCCATCAGACCCGGCACAGCACCCACCAGACCCGGCACAGCACCCAGCCCTCGCCGAGCCCCCTCACCTGGTACTTGGGCGCGTTATTGCACTGGGGGAAGCTGCCGTTCACCTCCCCGTTATGCAGCAAGTTATTGTCCACCAGGTTCCAGCCCCAGCTCTGGTCGTCGCTGCCCAGCAGGGCCACGTACCCCTGGCATTGCATGGCGGCGCGCTTGGTGGCGATGCCGATGACAGCCACGGTGCCCAGCGGGCCCTCCCACCACACCTCCCAGGCGTGCCGGCCCTCGCTGAAGCCGATCTTGGTGCGCGCCCCGTCCGTGCTCTGCGCGATGGGGTTGCGGTGCAGGGTGAAGCCGTTCTTCTTGATGTACACGTTCCGTGAGCAGTCATTGGTGCTGAAGGCGTGGTGGAAGGCACGGACCTGCGGGACAGGACAGGGATGGGGACAGGGA
>JAXCLP010000010.1:21017936-21038545 GCA_035584035.1 Lepidocolaptes lacrymiger
GAGCGGGGCCGCGGGTGCGGGGCGCCGGGCCGCGGTGCGCGCGGAGGAGCTGAGAGGGGAGCAGCGGGACTGCGGGGCTGGGGGGAACAGAGAGGCTGAGGGGAAAACGGGCCGAGGTGAGGGGAGCGGGGCTGAGGGAAAGCAGAGGGGCTGAGAGGGGAGCAGAGGGGATGGGGGGACACATGGGGGTTGAGGGAGAGAGCAGCGTGACCGAGGTTGAGGGGAGCAGGGCCGAGGTGAGAGCAGAGGAGCTGAGCGGGGAGCAGAGGGACTGAGGGGAGAGGAGGGGGCTGAGGTGAGAGCGAAGGGGCCTGGGGGAACAGGGGGCCTGAGGTGGGACAGAGGGACTGAAGGGGACAGGAGCGGGGCCGAGGTGAGGGGAACTGGGCTGAGGGAGAGCAGAGGAACCGAGGGGGAACAGAGGGGCGAAGAGCGGGCCTGAGGGAGAACCAAACGGGGTCGAGGTGAGAGCAGAGGGACCGAGGGGGAACAGAGGGCCTGAAGGGAGAGCGGGCCGAGGGAGAGGACCGGGCCGAGGTGAGAGCAGAGGGGCTGAGGGGGAGAGGAGTGGGACTGTGGGGGAGCAGCGAGGCCCAGGTGAGACCTGTGCCCCCCGACCCCCGGGGTCTGTGAGGGCACGGCCCACCCCGGGCTGCCCCCCGACCCCCGGGGGCTGTGAGGGCACGGCCCACCCCGGGCTGCCCCCCGGCCGAGCTGCCCCACGCGGCCCTCTCTGTAGCGCTGCTTAACCCGCTCGGGAGGAAGTTTTCCCGGGGCGTTGAATGGGTTCTGGCTGCTCTTTAGAGCTGGCTCAGCAAAAATCGCATGGAAACCATAACATGGTAAAAAAAAATAAAACTAAATCAGCCGTTTTATTGCCCAGCAATGCACTAAGCCCACACACCGCAGCTGGGCTGTCACACGAGCCCGACCTTCCTCTGCCCTACCCTGCATTAACTCTCCTTTCCCCACAGTACCCCAGCCCCTCCAACGCTTATTATGCTTTTGTGTCGCTCTTTACTTTTTTTTTTGTTGTTGTTTTCCCCTCACTTGATTTTCTGCTGATGTGGGCCCGTAAGCAGTGCTGTGGCACAGGCTGTGTGGGCAGTCACGCCAGGGAAGGGTGAGCTTGGAGGGCGTGCTCTGAAACCCAGTTAAATGTGTTGCAACCTTTGTACCTCCCTTAAACCGGTACTTCTTTTAAAGAGATCCTAGAGTCATTGTATCGTGTGCCTTGGAAAAGACCTGCCAGCACCCGATGTCGCTGCTTTTTGAGCCCAGGCTTCGCTCGGGTACTGAGTGAGCTGTGCTGAGCCGCTGGGGTACCCGTTTTAACTGGACACCGGAGTTTCAGGCTCTCTGCAGGGTGATCCTGTTGCTCGATCAGTTTCTGCAGTAATGACACCAACAACGGGCTCAATTCGTGGTTCTTTTTGTCGGTTCCAGGGGTGTCCCCGAGAGATGGCGGTCCGATGGACGGGTGGGCATTCCTGCTCCGTGCTGTGCCTGAACGTGAGCGCGGACGGGCTGGTGGTGTCGGGCGCGGAGCGCGGTGAGCTGACCCTGTGGGATGGGGGAGGCTCTCCGGCGGGACAGCTCCGGCTCCCGGAGCACGACGATGTCACCTCCGTGGTGTTCTCCGCCCGCCACCCCAGCACCCTGTACGCCTCCCACGGGGAAACCATCAGCGTGCTGGACGCCCGGTCCCTGCAGGAGCCCCTGGAACGCTTCCACGTGAACGAGGAGGAGATCAACTCCCTCTCCCTGAACGACACCGACAGCTTCCTGGCCGCGGCAGATGACTCGGGGGCGATAAGGATTGTGGACTTGGAAAGCAAGAAAGTCACCCGGTCCCTGAGACACTCCAACATCTGCTCCTCTGTTGCCTTCCGACCTCAGCGGCCTCAGAGCCTGGTTTCCTGTGGACTGGACATGCAGGTGATTTGCATACCCGTAGATGGTTATCAGTGAAGTGAAACAATAATTAGCGAGGTGCACACAGACTTTCACCAGGAGTGAGGGTGTCCAGCCTGCAGTCACTGAGAAGCTCCATCATAAGTATCCTAAAGTAGTTTTGGCCCAAAACCTCAGTGTCAAGGCTGTTTGTGCCATTTTCTCCTCAGCAGTTCCTCTGCCTGTTTTTATCTTCCTTAATATTCACAATCCAAAAGTGAGCAAGGTGGGGGGAGATCAGAAGGTGGTGCAAAGCTCCTTTACTACAAGTAGATCAATGTCTTTCCAAGTGGAACATACCAATGTAGGGATAAGTCATTTTTACCATTCATGCCTTTTTCTGATTGACCTCTTGGAAGCATGACATGTTCTTTGCCTTTTATGCTTCTCTATCCTCATCAAGAGGAAACTTTGTCCTTTGCATTCTGAGGAGAACCATGCTAGGAGCTGAGTCCAGAGCTGGCCTCGCAGGACAGATGATTTTCAGTAATTTCTTTCCAGTGGTTGAGATCTGACCACATTCCTGGTTTAGCCCGAGATGAAAACTGTCACTTCTCAAAGGTTTCTGTGGTTCCCGTGGTGTGAGGGTGAAGTTGGTTTGACAGTGTTGAACAGTTTCACTCTGTGTTCTTGAAACTGAAGCACATCTCACACCCATTAGAGCAAATACATGCTAATATTTAATATTTTTCCATATTAAAGCCCTGTGACAGATCCAGTCTGAGAGGATTTAAACATTCAGTGCCTTACCTGGCGTAACTCAGGTCCCTAAAATGCAGATTCACAAGCCTGTGGCTGGAAGCTTTTTATCAGAATTGTAAGCACTTATATACCACTAGATGCAAGTGAGCTGGTTATATTTTTGTGACTTCTAGTATTTATAGTTTCATTTATTGTATCTGAGCAAGCTGGTTTTAGGTGAAAGCCAATATCCCAAAAGAGTTGGAATTTGTTAGTGTTTTTGTATAGTGAAAAGAGCATTTTCCTGCATCAAGGCTGCCTTTAAGATACATCCTTTCCCAAAGGGGAGCTGAGCTGCAGAACTCTGGAATGCTGTGCTGCAGCGTGTCTTGAACAAGTTATGGGCTCTACGAGCATCAAAACATGTTCTGGGTTTGCACATCCAACCTGCAGGGAAGCCCTGGCTGGTGAGGACTGAAATTTAGGTTGCTGGAGTTCTTTCAGAGTTCCAAGGAAGCAGGGAAAATGCCACGAGGTCAGAAAATACTTAGTTTGCAGAAAACTTGTCAGCAGTTGATGGATTCATCATGGAAACAGGGGCATAAATCACAGTTGTTGTGGAAAGGTTTCCCTTTCATCCACAGCAAAACAGTTTTAATGCAGCAGCAAGAGCAGTCACTGAAACAGGAAAGTGACAGGAAATCACGTATTTTGGATGGTTTGGTGTGATTTGGATTCCAGAAATGCAGAGCCAGGGTGACAACTCCTTTGTGGCCCAGATTTAAAGACTCCTGGTGACTACTGCTGGTAATTACTACTGGTGGTTGAGTACTGAAGGAATATTTTTATTAACAACAAATTAAGAGTTAGCTGTATGAAGCAAACAGCACACCAGTGCTGCATTAGACTGACTCGTGCTTCTGGCTCTGTTGGCCTTGAAAATGCTTATTGTCAATTCAGATCTTTCAAAAGTCATGAGAGAATTATTTTTCATTGGCTCAGTATAAACCTTTAGTGTTTGAAGTGCTGTATGAGAGACACAGGGTTCATGTGAAGGCACAGTTATCACTTCCTGGGGGGTTTGGGAGTAGGGTGGCATTTGAAAAGCAAGACTAAAACACAACCTCCCCACAACTCATCAGGAAAAGCACACCCTACTCAATAGACAAACCAGATCTACTCACTGGATATAAAAGGAAATACAAATATGCCTGTTTAAAAATGAGAGCCTCAACTACTCTTTGCCTTTTGCTGTCCCATTTTGCAAACACATTCGTGGAGATGATTATTTCAGGAGAAACAAATAGCAGAGACAGAAATCCAGAATGATAATGATCTCTCTTCACTGGGAGAGTTTCCGTGTCCCTTCTTCTCAATAATTGATGTGCAGTACATCATGATTGCTACTGCTGAGATGAATGCAAAGGCTTTTAGAGCAGCCATTGCATCCCTTTTGTGGTCTAAAGGTCTGAGTCATTGACTGCAGAGTCCAGCACTGGGGGCTTGGAAAGCAGGCTGGAAACATTTGCCATATTTATCAGGCAACTTCAGCGACTCCTCACCACACACCTTACCCCTCTTACACTCATGCACAGCCTTGCTCCGCTAGAACAAGAGATGCAGTGGTTTACTTTCACTGTTAAAGATCTGGTTTTATGTCAAATGGCCAGATTATTGATTCACCCTGTTTTTTTCCAGGTCATGCTGTGGAACCTGCAGAAAGCCCGCCCCTTGTGGACCACAAACCTGCAGGAGTGTGGCACAGAGGAGGAGAGCCCACAGACAGCAGGGCAGCTCTTCAACCCTCCGCTCGCACATTCCCTGTCCGTGGCCTCCTGCGGAAACCTCTTTGGCTGCGGAGCTCAGGATGGTAAAGTCAGAGTATTCCGAGTCACTGGTGTCAAGTTTGAGCATGAGCTGGAGTTCCAGGCTCACAGCCTGGGAGTCTCCCAGGTCCTCTTTCTGCCAGAGGCACATTGGTTGTTGTCTGGAGGAAACGATGGGAGAGTCTTGCTCTGGGATGTTGGCAGCGAGGTTGGGAAGCGGCAGAAAAGCCCAGCAAAATCTCTGCAGAGGAGAAAGGCCCAAGCTGCCAGCAGGAAAAATGGGAAGCTCAACAAAGTGTCCTCGGGTGAACAGGCTGAAGTTGTGCCCAAGCTCACCATTGAGCACGGAGAGAAGGTGAACTGGCTCTCGTGCACGGAGATCAAAGGCTCCAGGAGGGTGTTGGTGGCTGACCAGAGCAGCTCTGTGTCGGTGTATCCCTTGCCAGAACTGTAGACACTCAGGTGTTTGCAGAAAGTCTGGGGGCAAAGCCCCTTCTCAGAGCCAGTCACATCCACTGACAGCGACCTGGAGAGTGAACCCTGCTGTGTCCCTCAGAAGGGGAGGGGATTTGCTGTGCACTTGTGGTGTCCCTGGGCTCACGTGGGTTCTCAGCAGCTCCTGTGCTCACAGCTGCCATCCCGTGCAGGGCTGGCAGTTTGCTGCTTGAATTGAAGTGAAACGGGTCTCTGCATTTAGAGGTAACATTAGTTCAGGGCTAAGCTGATGTCATTAAGGCTGGAGGGGGAAATCAGCACTAAGGGGGTGCTCACAGTGCTGAGTGAGGGTGCTGAGCAGTGACAGGGCTATAGCTGGCTGAGCTCTGGGGGGTTTGCACTGTTGCAGTGCTCTGTGTGACTCTCCCCACAAAGCTGTGGCCCAGTTGGCTTAAACTGGCTGTAGTGGAATCTCTTTTCCATCACTCTGTCAGCAGCTGCATATCAGACTAGAGAAACATCAATTAATGAGTAATCAAATGAGTTTCCCTGTTGCCAGTTGGTTTTGCTCACACTGCAGCAAAGGAAGGAGCAGGGGAACTGTTAACCTCTTTTTGATGGGTTAGCTGTCAGTTGTTTATCCCAGGGAAAAGAACTATTACACCTAAATAAATGCTTTCTCTGTCACTGTTCCCTTGTGCTTAGACTCGCTCTAATATTGCCAAAGTCACAGAATAATGTGTCAAAAAGTGTATGGTACCCCTGTCACAGGGCGAATATGAAGGGCCAAAGGCATGGATTCCTCTTATCCAAATATATCCTGTCTCCCCAAAGCTTTGGAAACAAAATGAGCAGAACTTGGCTTGCTAGAAGCATCTCTTCCTGTGCAAACTGAAGGCAGGAAGAACTAAGTGGAAATGCTGCAGCACCTGATGTGTTCAGTTCATGCTGGATTGTCCATGGAATGGGCAAACAACTTTTAAAAAGGTGGGTTTTTTTTTTCCCCAAGTTGTCCTTTCCCTGTCACAGAACTGAATTCCTGGTGCTGCCTGAGGACCTGCTGCACTGATGGGGAGTTTGTGCTGCCTTTTGCACCATCTGGGCTGTTATCAGACCCACATTTCCAGGTCTTTTTGCATACCCAGCTCCTGATAATCATTAGCTGGCTGTGCTGGCTTTATGGAAGAGATTCCACCTGTCTCGGTTTTGCTCAATGCAGCTCTCTGCAACCAAACACAACTCATTCTCATCCAGATCTGATTTTACCATCATTCCTTTTTTAATTAAAGAGACCAAAGGCAATCTGCTTGTACAGCCTGCCACAGCAGGAGACTTTGGCCCAGGACATGAGCTGGTGGGTGCAACAGCAAAACAAAGCCAAAATGCAGCACAAAGTAAAAAGCAGAACAGTGCGGTTACCTCCTTTTGTGTCACCTCTGAACTGGTTTTGTGGGAAGACACAGGGTCAGTGGGACAGAGGAGGGGGCCCAGGTGTGTGGTTCAGTGTGTGATATGTCCATGAGCGTGTGCTGGTGCCTCCATGACCTATATTGGGATATATGGGCTATAAAAAGCCTTGGAACAAACAACCTCCTGCAGGACTCAGATCCCCTGCCCCTGCTGTTGCTGCCGGCTTCAGGAGAGAGGAGTGAGCCTGCTCCAGCTTTTATTTCTGCTCTTGGTGTTCTCCAGGAGGATGGCTAAAGGCAGCATCTCCCTGCACTCCCTGAACGAGACACTGAACAGGTCTGAGTGGGATGGGGAGGGACAGGGAGGGCTGGGGCAGGGGAGCAGGCAAGCTGTGAGCATGGGAAACCTGGGCTTGCCAGGACACATCCGTGGGTAACGGGCTGTGTTTTGTGTGTACACGGGGAGGGAGCAGTTCATGAGCACTCATTTCTCCTTCACTCACTGGGGAGGGAAGGGGGACAGGGCTGTCAGCTCCATGGCCACTGTTTGCTGCAGGATTTGGGCACTCACTCCATCACTCCAAGGCCTGCAGCTCGATGAAGTGTTGCCAGGCAATTTACAACCAACAGGAAATTCGGGTTTGCTGTTTTTAATGGGAGATTTGGGGTGAATTTCTGAATTCTGGAAAATGGCTCAGAGGCTGGAGTGTTCAAAGATTGGGAGTAAATGCTTATCATTAGCAAAAAACCAAACAAGAAGGAACCCCTCTTGTAAATTTAAAGAAAGCAGATCACTGTCACGGGGGAATTGGGACATAGGTGACACTGATTCACACTCCATTTCCAGAGGAACGAGACCAGCAGGTTCTCTGGCTTCCTGTAAAACAATCCGGCCCCAGCTGCCCCCCCTGGCACCAGCCCCTATGCTTGGCTCCAGCAGCAGCAGCCATGGAGGGGAGAGATCAGAAATAACCATGAGCGTGGATCCTTGGGAGAAAAGATTCAGAAAAGGGTCTGAAATTCTCAGCAGTTTGAGGCAGGCGGGATACTATTGCCACTCCATGGATTGTCATGTCTGGATTTTCATATTACTGGGAGGGTGGGCAGGCCCTGGCACAGGTTGGGCAGAGAAGCTGTGGCTGCCCCATCCCTGGAAGGGTCCAAGGGTGGGAAACTTCTTGAAGAAGAGTGTGTCTAACATAGCATAGAGTGAGTGAGCGGGGAGGGCTTGGAGAAGTGTGGGGTGCTGCACTGGCCTGGGAAAGAAAACCCACGTGACAGCTCTAAAATGTCATTTTCTATAAGTGCCTGAAGAGCAGAAATAAGGTCACACATACAACCACACTTTCAGAGAAGTGGGAATGCTGGAGCTTTTACTGCACAGCTTCCAAGAATGGTCTGTGTGCTAATGAGAGGGGAATTTTAAAAGCTTTCTGGTAAAGAATGGGGATGTGGTTTGGGTGTACACTAGTCAGTTAGAGGTCACTGACTCAGTGGTAACTTCACTCACACTAAAGGAAAAAGTGTTTGGAGGTCGGCATTGAAATGAAAGCAGCAGGTTTAAGCTGTCATTCCTCGTTTCATTCCAAACTTGGATCAAGAGGCAGCAGCACGGAGTGTATCAGAAGTCACTAAAGGCTGTAGGAGAGCAGTTATGGAGATGGGCCCTACCGTGGTGTAATTGGACAGCTGTGTTCAGATCCACAATTAGCAAATGCTGAAATGTTTGTTACAGGGGCTTAAAAATACGGGTTAATTTACAGATGGGCAGTATACCCCCCAAAAAAGCGCTGGAGAGACAAAAATGATCCCATACGAAAGCATTGGGCTAAAGGGCTGCTGAGAAACAACTACTGCACTGACAGGAGCATTAGTGATGAGATCTTGGATAACTTTACTCTTACTTGTAGAGGAGAAAGGCCGAGAATGGGCCACGAGGAAGTTTATTTACCATGATAAAAAACCTGCAAATCAAGTATCTCCCCCAGGACACTCATTTTCTGACATGAGTGTCATGAGTTTTCACCTTGAAACTCATTCACACCCACTCACTTCAGTGTGCTGACAGACCACATTAACCCACCCAGTTTTCCTCAACTCTGCATTTGTACATCACAGAAGCTCAATTTTCCAATTAAAGTTCCATTTTAGTCCTCAAATTCTTGCTGAGGCAAGAGGAGTCCTGCTGCAGGGAGCTGAGCCTTCACCAGGCTGCAGAGGAAGTCTGGCAGCCTCAGGAAACAGCAGCAAATTGTTAGACAAGGATCTGCACAAGCTACAAGACAATGAATTAAGGCCGGGGCTTCTTAGTAAAATGTGCCACTGTGGATGCCTTTTTATTTTCTCCTCACTCAGGCCAATTGCAGACAGAATGCAAAGAAGGGGTTGAAGAAGGAGGTGGCAGGAGAAGGGGCAGGCAGGGAGAGAGGGGAGCTACTGTCAGGGGAAAAAAATTGCATTTTTGGTCCTTCTCTTGTAACAACAGGCTTTAAAATACCACAGAGTATACATGAAAGACTGAACAACTGTGGGTAAATTATTTAATCTGCTGTTTATACAGGATAAAATTAACTTCTATTTGTTCGGAGGGTTTTGTCTGGGTTCTTTATTTTTTAATGTCACCACCTGAAAGCTACTGTGTATTTTTGTAAAGAAAGCTCAGCCAAAGTTCTCTTTAGCAAAAGTGGAGTAGGGCAGCTTAAAACTCAGAAACTCTTCTTTAGTCTTATAATTTACAATTTTAAATAAGGAAAAACACAAGATACCAGGTCATGAAAAGTAGCTAATCAATAAAAGCTATGAAGTTTTTATCTCAGAGTGGTTCCATGGAAGAAGAGTCCTAAAAAAGGGAAAACCAGAGCAGGACAAGCTGATGGGAAAAGAGAAACACTGCGAGTATTTGTTATTATTTTCATCATTTTTATTCTGAGGATAAATGACAAGTTCTGCAAGACATCAAATGAAAATGGTTCAAAACATGATGATACTGCAAATAAAAGCCTAAATCACTGCAAAATGTATTGCAGAAAAAACCTGTGCCACTAATAATGCAAATTGCTGAGACCTGCAGATACATGTCCAGACTGATTTTGCAGCTCTGTTTAGAGGTCATGAGACCTCTGCAGAGAAAAGGGCCAAAAAGACATGGGGTGTGACAAAAAAACCCTGGATTTCTAGTGGTTTCTCACAGCCTTGATTCAAAGGAACATACAGCACCTTTCACTGACCCGGTGGGCAGTGCAGGGTCTGTGCCTGGCAAAATGCAACTCCCCAGAAGGAAAATTCCAGCCAATTTATACAGTGGATTTTGCTAAGTACATTCCGTTGTTAATTGCTACATATCCATCAGTACACATCCTTCTAAGCCTTCATGAACACTTGTAAATTACCCAAGACACACATTTTTAGGGCTTAGACAAATGAGTAAAAGACTGCATATCTTTTGGCTATATATGTCTTTCCTAACTAGACAATGTTTAGTGATTTAAGTCTCTAGGATAGATGGGTCTTTTGATTTATTTCTTACAGCTGCAGGACTGTTCTTCAGGGTTTTCTTTATCTATAGATGGTTAAGTAAGTTAGTGTTTTATGGTTTTACTGCTGTTTGTCCAGAAACCTTTGTTTCCTGCTTACCTCTAGCAGAAGACAGACAGAAAACATTTGTCTTTTGACAGGGATTAAGACCAGATCCTTACCAAAAAACTTCTAAATCGCTCTAAAGTTACAATATAGCAAGCCTCGCGTCACAATGTCGCGGCAGAACGTCTCAGATCCCGAAATCCCCTCACCTTCAGATCCCCAAATTCCCTTGCCTTCAGATCCCAAAGTCCCCTCGCCTTCAGATCCCCAAATCCCCCTCACCTTCAAGATCCCCAAATCCCCCTCACCCTCGTCCTCAGATCCCCAATTCCCCTCATCCTCACCTTCAGATCCCTCATCCCCCTCCATCCCTCAGCCCCCTCCATCCCCTCACAACCCGTCCATCCCTGACACCCCTCCATCACCTTACACCCCTCACTCCCTCCATCCCTCAGGGTGGAGTGCCGGCTGCAGGCGGTCCGGGCTCGCTTCTCGGCGCTGGACCGGGCGCTGCAGGGGCTGTCTCAGCGCTTCCACCTGCACGGGGCGGCGCTGGAGCGGGCCCTGCTCCGGGATGTGCCGGGACCCGGACACAGGTGAGGGGCTCCTCGGGGGCTCCGGGGTGTACCGGGGTCCGGGGGAGGCTCCTGAGGGGCTCCGGGATGTACCGGGGTCCGGGGCAGGCTCCTCACGATCTCCGAGCCCCGTCCGGATCGCTGCCCCAGCCTCAGCGCCGTGTCCCGACAGGCTCGCCGGGGAAGGAGGAGCCGGAGGAGGAGGAGCCGTGTCCGGAGGAGGAGCAGGAGGGGAAGGAGCCGGAGAAGGAGGAGCCGGGGCCGAGCTGCGGGCGGCGGGAAGGGCCCGGCGCTGAGGGGCGGGCGCGGCCGCCATTGCGGGCCCGGGGCCTGTGCCGGCCCGGCCCGGAGCGGTGGGTGCAGGGCCCAGGCTGGGACCGCTGAGGGGGCACGGGCGGGGCCCTGCGCCTGGGCACACCCTGCTTTGGATCTGGGGTAACTTCCCTTGGTCGTGGGCACCCCCCGCTTTGGATCTGGGCATACTCCCCTTGGATCTGGGCACACCCTGCTTTGGATCTGGGCATACCCCCCCTTGGATTTGGGCACCCCCTCCTTGGTTCCGGGCATACCCTCCTTTGGATCTGGGCGCCCCTCCTTTGGATCTGGGCACCCCCTTCCTTTGGATCTGGGCATACCCCCCTTGGGTCTGGGCATACTTCCCTGTGGATCTGATCATCCCCCCCTTTGGATCTGGGCACCTCCCCTTTGGATCTGAGCACCCCCTCCTTGGATCTGGGCACCCCTCTCCTTTGGCTCTGGGCACCCTCCTTGGATCTGGGCACCCCCCCGTCGGATCTGGGCACCCCCCTTGGATCTGGGCACCGCCGCCCCGCGGGTTATTTTTCTCAATAAAACCAGCAGAAATAATAAAACCCACCTTAAAGTGTGTTTGTCTCCGTGGCGAGTTCTGTGTGGGGAATCGCAGCCTTTCTCTCAAGGGCCTTTTGTCTCTGAAGCTGCCTGTTTAGAATGCTTGTAACTTATAAATCTGTGTTTTTATCCTTGTTGATTAATGTGTCTTTTATTTTCCCTCCCACAGTATTGCTGGGCCAGGTGGAAAAATCCTGTGAGGATCCAGATGATCCCCACTGTTTCAAGTCCTACAAGAAGGTGCTGAAGTCTTAATTCTTCATTTACCATAAGAAAAAAGTACTTTGGCTTTTTAGTCCTGGCTTAACCAAGCAAAGGAATGAGGAAGGAGCTGCACTGCCCTACTGTTTCATTTCACCTTCAGAATGTGCTGGAAGCAAGTCTGTGCCAAAAACAGCTTTTGAAGGCATGAATGTACTGAAAAACTGAACGAATGGAAGGTTAAGGTAAGTGGGGTAACATATCCAGTGTAGTTTATCACAGATAGTGCTGTGAGAAGAGTGACAGAAATGGCTGGAAGAACTCTCACCTTCTTTCCCTTCCCCTCATTACCACCTCCTTGCTATCCCCAAAGCACCTGTTACAGCTCACAGGAAACTACAGTAGGAAAACCTGCTACAGTTTTTCCATGAATTCTGGAAAGACCTGCCTTTGCTATGAGAATCTCTCAGGCCCTGAGCAAAAGCAACCACTTGGACAGGCTTCTAAATCCACTAAGTTTTCTTAAAGTAGTTGTAAAACACTTTTTGTTTTCATTTATTTTACTTCTTGTAAGGAATGTAAATATTTGATTTCGCTTTCAGGTCCCGATGTTGTCCTAGTCTAGCTCCTCTACCTCGAGCCAGTATGTCCAAGAAATCCCAGGCCCCGCTTTCCTTGTCCGACTGCCTCTGCCAGATTTGCATGGAGATCTTCGTGGAGCCGGTCACGCTGCCGTGCAGCCACACCCTCTGCAATTCCTGCTTCCAGCTGACAGTGGAGAAGGCCAGTCTGTGCTGCCCTTTCTGCCGGCGCCGGGTCTCCTCCTGGGCACGGTACAACGCCCGCAGGAACACCCTGGTCAACTGGGAGCTCTGGGAGAAGATCCAGAAGAACTACCCCGAGGAGTGTGAGCGGAGGATTAACGGGCAGGATCTGGAGGAGGAAAGTAAGGGAAACCTCACCTGTGCTGGCATTCTGCTTTGCCACAGTGATGGCTTTGGATGGTGGGAGGTACAGAGCTGTGGGTAGGCAGGTGTGTTGCTGCTGGGCAAGGCAGGGGCACGGCTCTCCTGTGAAAGGGAAGAGGTGGGCACTGCCTTTTTCATTTGTAGGTAAAAATGATGTTGTCTGGTCATGGCAGTGGGTATTCATTCATGCCTTTGGCATAAAGTGTTGGTGTGTGGCTGCCTGGCCTTGCAAGGGCAATAGTTCACTGCTCATTTTCAGCTCTAGCATCTGCAAGCAGTGTTTGGGTGTGCTGGTGATTTTCTTTATCACTGTCAAGTAAGTGAAATGGTTAGAAGTTTTTTAACACTGTTAATTAGTTTGGTTAGAGATTCCAGGGTTTCAGTCAATGCAAAAGTCTCCGAGCCAAAAATTGTGGTGTCAGAGAAAAGGAAGTGAAATCTGATTAACGTTTTGGAGAAGCATTTTGGGGTTGATTCCGTTGCAAGCTCCCCTGAGGGAGGTTTGTTGATGCCTTGGTTCTATGGCACCTTGTTCCACTCGCAATGTAATGAGGTGTTTCTGTCAAATCATTCCCGTGACAGGGTGTGGAAGCCATCTGTGCTTAAAATCTTTCATTGTTGACTGCCATGATCTTGCTTTGTTCCTCACTTTGGTTTTTTCCTTTCCATCAGTCTGTGTCCCCAAGCCACAGCACCAGCTGAGCAAGCCTGGGGAGCTGAGGCAGGAATATGAAGCAGAGATTAGCAAGGTAAGTCTAAAAATACGTTTAAAAGCACAAATGCTTTGTATGTGGTTACTTGAATTGATCCCACAAACAGCTGTAATGTTATTTAGTGATAAGGGCCCTGCTGCAGGAACACACTGGTCACTCCTGAGGCACAAATTAAATTTATGGAAGAGGAGAGATTTCCTTGTGTTTGACATGAGATGACATTTCTCAGGTTTCCTTATTCTCTGCCTCCTACCTCATCCCTCACTCAATGCACATAAAGGCAGCAAATGTGAAAATTTGGAATTTGTTTGGGCTTTGATTTCATGCCTGCCTTTTTGATTTCCCTCCAAGTAACAGACCACAACTGGATGAATGTACAGCATTTGCTTTCTTCTTTGCTTATTCTGTTACCACTGGTAATTTGAAAATCAGAAAATATTTGTAATATTTGTTTGGGGTATGTAATATGATACTGTTATATAAATGATATAAGCAAGTGGAGCAAATACTGTGGAATACCTGGCATCCAGCCTTAGAAAGAATCTTAATCCCAGTTTTTCTTTAGATCCATGTGTTTGGAAATCTTAGTTTTTGTTTGAAATAGTGTGGAATGGAGTTTACCCTTGCACGTGAGCAAGGTTAATGGTATGATCTTACAGAAACCAAGAGGTAGATCACACTGTGGTCACACCCGAGGCTCTACACGGCATCAGGGTGATTTACACCTTTGGAGCCCCTGTAGTCAAACAACGGCTCGGTTTGTTGTGACCAGTGGGTGGTTCCCATTTAAGGAGGCGCTGGTGTAAAGTGTGGCCCTGCAGCAGAACCGGGCGGGGTTTCAGCCACATCTCTTGTAGGTGGAGGCGGAAAGGCGAGCCCACGAGCAGGAGGAGAACAAGGCGAGCGAGGAGTACATCCAGCGGCTGCTGGCAGAGGAGGAGGAGGAGCACAGGCTGGCCGAGCAGAGACGGAGGGACATGGAGGAGCAGCTGAGGCAAGATGAGGAGCTGGCCTGGCAGCTCAGTAACAGTCTGGTGAGTTAGGGTGGAGGGGACAGCAGAAAACATTGATGCAGTGCAAGCAACTTGGACTTCTCAGAGAAAAAGTTAAAATTGGGAATAATTTGCGTTTATTCTAGTTGTAGTTGGAAGGTCTTGTCAGCCCCCAGCGCTTTAGAGCCTTGCTGACCATTAATTTTTGAAAAAACAGGAGGGTGAAATGCCCCAAACATTTCTCCCTGCGTAATACACACCCAGCACATGTACTGCATGTTTTCACTGGGAAACATTTTTAAAACATTGGGTTTCTCCTCAATACTTCCTTTTCCCCATGATTTTAAAAATCCTTCTTTGGAAGAAAATAATGTCTCTAACCTCTACTGGACAAAAGGAACATACAGTGAAAATTTACCTTATCTTTTGGGGTTTTTGTTGGTTTTGTTGATTTGTTTTGGTTAGTTGGATTTTTGCTACCCAGTGAGGAAAGCTGTGTACTTATTTGAGCAAATCCTCCTGTCCCTCAGTGCTAGATCCAGGAAAGTGAATGGAACATGTAGCATTTCTTATCCCATAACTATCTGTTACTTACACTGCCAGAATTCTTTGGGCACAAATAACTAATTCTGCAGCAAACCCAAGTAGTTCTCTGGTGTTTCTCTGGTCTGTGTTGTGTTTTGTTTTATGTAACACTGTTTTTCCTTGTCCTGGAAGAATGAGGATTCCGAGGGACACGTGCTCAGCAGCCTGTCACCAGCACATGGCCTCTCACCTCAGGCATCCCCAGCACACCTGGGCAAGGCAAAGAACAGACCAAACAGCTCTGGAGACATTCAGAAGTAAGGGATTCAAGTGTTTGTTCCTTAATTATTGGTCTGGTTCTTCATGTAGTGTCCCTCTGCTCCATTTGCTTCTTTGGAATCGTGTAGGCCAACTTCCCTGGATAACTGGGGCCAAATGGGAAATGTTGAAGGTTGAAACATCTCCTCATAGAAGGAGAAGGGAAACACTTGCCCTTCTAATTGTTTTGGTTTGTCAGAATGAACCTGATTAATGCAAAGGGTTGACAATTCAAGGAAAAAGTGTTTAAAAGTGTTTCTTTTCCTTTTCAGGTATCTGTCTCCAAAGACATTGGGATCAGCATGGCTCTCTAGCACCACAGGAGGAGAGGGCAGCGACTCTGGCTCAGGGGTAACTGGAATCATTTTGTTATAAATCTCAGTGTTGCTAATTATGGGGTAATTTCCCCTTGCCTGTAGCATTGCAGTCTTCTGTTCCCCATGCACATCAGCACTGGGCAGGTTATGTCACCCTTTTTAAGCTACCTTCAATATTCTTAATTCACAGTTCTGGAACTTACTATCTCCAGTAAGCCTGATGTAGCCTGATTTACATCCTTCTGTGTCTGTCTGATCATTCCTGTTAGGCCTCAAAAGAACCTGAGCAGGCTTGAACAGTTGGTTTGAGCCACTGATAAGAGGTTCTGGTTCCAGTACTTTAGCTGGGCTTCTGCAGTTGTTTTAAATTCTTTCATAATCATTAAACAATTAGGTATTTTTTAAAAAAGAGAAGTATCCAAGTTGCTGTCCCTGAGCAGTGAGGGCAGTGCAGCTGTGAGAAATGAGATTGGCATTTGTTCACATCCAGGCTCTGCTAATAAATGTTCTGTATTGGTGGGCTCTCCCTTTTCTTCAGGAGACCAAGAGCAATGAAGGCAGCACTTCCGCCCTGCAGGATGAGCAAAAGGAAATGCCAACCCTGTCTCCACAGCTGACCAGTGTCAATAAGGATCCTGGGGCTAAGGATCCGTTTTTGGAATCGTGCATGAACTATTTCAGTGCCACAGCTTCAGATGAAAACACTACTGGCAAGCAGGAAAAAACACCAGGACCAAACTGTTCAGGAGATGGAGTTCCAGCTGCACTCCATGGAACCACAGAAGGGGAAGGGTCTAGATCCAAAGGAGATGATGAAATTGAGTCAAACAGTGGCAGTTTAACACATGAAGAAAGAATCAACCTTGAAAAGGCTGCTGAAACTTGTGCCTCTGTTCAGTCAGGAATGAATCCTGTGATGTCAGACAGCCAGAGGGCAGTCTGTGACCTGGAGAAGGTTGCTGGAGACTTGAATGAGAAGAATCCAGAGGGGCTGCAGGAGGCTCCCAAAAGGAAGCTGCTGGAGGCCCCAGGTGACGCCGTGACTGACTCGTGTGTGCTTGACAAGAGGAGAAGAACCTCTTCAGAAGGCACAGAAGAGCGAGGGGAGCAGATGAGTGAGTTCAGCCTGCAAACACAAAGAGCCTTTGAGCAGGAGCTCTATGAGAGGCGCAGGCAGGAGGAGCAGGACAGGCTGCTGGCTCTGCAGCTCCAGAAGGAGCTCGACAAGGAGGAAAGGACACTGAATCGGCAGAAGGGCTCCCCAGACGAGTATCTTCTTCGCACCAAACCACCTCGGGCCGTGAAAGACTCTTCTGCCAGAAAGGGGAGTTCCAAGATGGCAAAAAACTCAAAGGGCTCAAAGAAACAGGCTGAAAGCAATCACCACAAGGCACGGAAAGGTTCCTGCAATGAAAACTGGCAGTCCCCAGCCAAGGTCCGGGTGAAATCCCCCAGCATCAAGGAGGGAAAGGTTTTGAATTGCGTGGTTAACACCAGTGACAAAAATGATATTTGTTCACTGCCCAAGAACAAGCAAAAGACCATCCTGCAGATGTTTAAAAGCCCTGTTGCAGAGTAGATCAGCAGAGCCACAGACGTGGTGGAGGGGCAGTGGGGGCTGTGGTGATGTTCTCCTATGTTAGGCAAAGCTTCCCTCAGCAGTTCTGAGTTGTTGGTTTGGAGGGGGATCCCTGTGGCTTGGGGTGTTATGTATGAGTTCTGAGTTTTAGTGACATGCACCCCTCTGGCCTGACCATTTTTCAGTTGTCCCCTTCCTGAGTATCATTTCCCAGCACTTGCAGCACTTCCTGCAGGACTCTCAGCATTTCTTCTTTTCCAGTGCTTACATTTGCATGGTTTGGATTGCAAGTACCCAAGGGTAACTTTACAGGAGGACCCAGAGCCTGTTACAGAAAGGATGGATGTTCCATGGAGGAAACAAGTAAGGCATGAGCCTGGATTCACAGCTGGCTGCCAGGGGTAAGGTTCAGCCCTCAGCACAACCACCGTTCTGGAAATTGAAGCATGTCACTGGAATTGAGGCTGTTTGGGGAATTGCAGAGCAGACAGCCACTCTTCCACTCTCATGCTAACCCCTCCCTTGGACAGAGAGGGAAGGAACAGGTCATTCTCCCACTGCCAAAGCCAAGGATCCCTCATGGATGCCAAGGCTATGGGCTCATATTCACCTCTATTCAGAGAGGTCCCTCGTGCAGATCCCATTTTCCCTGTTCTTAAGAACAAGACACTTTTGTTTTCTCATTGCTAACGTTCTGCAATTTTATTCTTGTACAATAGTGTTACCTATATTTAGTGCTGTTTCATTTTCGTGCTCAAACTGTTTTGAGTCTGATTTAAACCACATAATATTAAAAAATGAAATAAACAATCCAGAAGCCAGTTATGATGGAGAAAGTTAAACCAAAAAGGCGGAAAGCAACTGAAAACTGGAGTGGTCAGTAGTGGAGATTCATGTCTCTGCCCTCCCTGGCTGTAAGTGTTCCACTCCATTATTAGAGGCACTACCAAACACTTCCCCTTGGGTTTCAAACTAAAAGAACTCTTAAAAAATATTGTGATTTAGACATGGGGGTGCTAAAGCCTGTAGGAAGTTGAGGCTGGTGAAGAGTCAGCCAGGTCCTACTCCACAGAGGAAGTTTTCTTGCTAATTGTTTTCTCTGTTCTGAAGCCATATTTTGGCTTTTCTTTGGAGTTGCTTTTGCACTGTTGACGTTTGAAATGGAGCCAAGCACCAACTGCAAGTGCTGCAGGGTGTTAGCACCGGTGAGATTTGTCCATTTTTTTGAACCCCATTGATGACTTTAATTCTGTTCTGGGAAATCTGTAACAAAATACTTCAAATCAGTATCTTCTGATGGTTTAATTTAAAAAAAAAAAACCCAGATTTTACAGAAAGCATGACTGGCACACTGAGCCAAAAACTTGAATTATTGGTTTTTTCCTTTCCCTCTGCCTGTATGTCTCTGTCAATGGTGGGCTTCTCATAAATAAATGATCTGTTCTGAGGTGGTTTTTGAGAAAGTTACAACAGTTGACCAGCTGCAAATCCTTCACTTTTCCTCCTGCTGCCCCAGCCTTTGCTCTGGAAGCCTTCCTTCAATATGAATCTCTTTAATTCTTACCTGAGTTGGGGTTATTTTCTGTCTTACTTATGAGGTCAAATATATCCATTAATGAAAGTGTTCCTTGAGGCTGTTTCCACGCTGGTGGCCCTCAGCCTTTCCAGTCAGCATTAGCCTCTAAAAAAGAAACTCCATTTTCAAGGCAGATGAGGAGAAAGGGTTTATCTGCTGCCAAAACCAACTTTGGCACTTGGGGACTCCCTGCAGTTTATTTCCAGCTGTTAAAGGGATGGGGGAAGCATTAAGGGGGGAGAGGGTGAGGAAGAATTTCCCTTTCTGGCAGCCCTGTGCCTTGTGCAAGTGGCTTGAAGCCACATCCCAGTACATGGTTTGCTGCATTTCACACCAGCCTCCTTCCCTTTCCCTCCCCACACTGTTGTGTGGATTCTTTCTTTTCCTTTTAATGTGTCATTATGTCTGTCTTCTGTCTAAGACTTGTGACAGGCACCAAAGTAATCCCAGTGAGAAGGTCAATACAGGAGGATGCTCCCACAGACTTCCTCCCTCACCAGCAACAGCAAATCCTGCTGCTGTGATTCCTTTGAAAAACCACTACAGAAATTACAGAATTCACCATTTCAGAGGTCTGAAAGAGGGGTTTGGTGTGAGCATATACTGGAGGGTGTGTTAAGGAATTTGGGGGATATTTGTGTTTTTCCAGCTCACTGAGTTTTGCCCTCATTGTCAGAATAGCCTCTTATATAAGAATTGTTATTTTTGTGAGCAGAATGGGCAAAAGCAAGGGGCTACAAACTGATTGTTAGATAAAACCCTCCCTTAAGTGCAGAATGTACAGATCCTGTCACCTACAGCCCCATCTGAGGTGGGGATCTGCCAGCCCTCAGCTCCCCCCATGATCCCATTCCCTACCACACACATGGCACAGTGATTCTCACCTGGCCTGTCCTTTTAGATCCTTATTGTTCGAGGGTGCAATTTGGCTGCTGCTGAGTGGATTTGGGTTGTACCAACAGCCCGTTTGTGTCCCTGTGATGTGTGAGCTCTGAAGCAGCTGAAATGAGCTTTGTTTGCCCGATGTTTGTGAAGCAGGAGGCAGGCTGTGTTTGGCATGTCTGGGCTGGTGTGCTGGTTCACTGCTGCTCACAAGGCTGAGTTCACCTGCCTTCAGCTGCCCTGGTTGATTTGTCCTGGTTGTGAACAAGCTCAGCTCATCCAGCTGCCAGGGAAAACAAAACAAGGGCCAAAAACCCAAATGCTTCACAGGCTTGGGTTCTTCCTTAAGCATAAGAGCTGGTGTGGGGATGGCAGGCAGGGAGGGAATAAGAGAAGGAAGAGATACGCCTGTTTTTGAGGCAGTGAGGTATTCAGTGACCAAAGAAGGACTCGGAAGAACTTCTTAGAACTAATTAACATATGAACTTTATGAGAGAAGTAGTGAATGTGTAGGATTGTAGGTGAATATTGGCTGTGCTGAGCAGTGTATTTAGTGCCGGGGGGATCCTCTGGGAATACCAGGGGTGATTCTTTGGAATACCGGGGGATCCTGCGGGAATGCCGGGGGGGATTCTCTGGGAATTCCGGAGGGGATGCTCCGGGAATGCCGAGGGTGATTCTTTGGGAACACCAGGGTAATTCTCTAGGAATTCCCGGGGTGATCCTTTGGGAATTCCGGAGGGGATTCTCTAGGAATTCCGGACGGGATTCTCCGGGAATGCTGGGGGTGAATCCCTGGGAATTCCGGGGGTGATTCCCTGGGAATTCCGGGGACGCTCCCGCGAAGCCGCTGAGGCGGCGCTGGGCGGGGGGGGGACGGTGTGTGTGAGGGGAGTCGTTGCCATGGCAACTCCCGCCTCCCGCGCCGCCGAGGGGGCGGGGCCTGTCACCGCGGTCACGCCCCCTCACCCTGCGTTGGGGGGTAAGGGGCGCGCGGGCGGGCAGGCCCGCGCATGCGCAGCGCGCGCCGGCCGGCGGCGCGTGTGTTGTGGTGCGGCGGCGGCGGCAAGATGGCGGCGCCCGGGGGCTCGGCGGGCGCCGCGGCGCTGCGGGCGCTGGTGCAGCAGTTCTCGGCCATCACCGGTGGGTGCGGGCACACGGCCGCGACCGAGGCCCCGCGAACGGCCCCACAGCGGCCCGCCGGCCCCCG